>VYZW01038394.1:44819-135868 GCA_013401315.1 Balaeniceps rex | reverse complement strand
TTTTTTTTTTTTTTTTTTTCTTGAGTATCTCAAGGGAGATGAAAGAATAACAACGATTTACCTTTTTGAGGGTTGAATTCAGCTCTTAGATTTATAGGTGCTTTTGATGGTGTTGACTTTGATAGGTGTTTAACTCCAACATCCCAGAATGCTTGGCTTTAGTATATGAGAAATCCAAGCCAAACATTAAAAGTGATGGGTAAGCCTGCCTGGCATTCTCTCTTTTCTAAAGGTACTTCAGAAACAAAGTTTATTGGTAAACAGTGATAGTAATGCAGTTTTCTAAGGCAAAGTCCACATTTATTTCATTCTGTAGAAAGAATATGGAACAAGCCAATATGAAACAAGGAACATTAACGTTGCTTTGTGTGGAAACTTGCTAAAAAAACCCAGAAAGATGGATTTACTAAGGATGGACAGAATTAAGGCCTTTTAACCGCTGGGAAAAATGACTGCTCACCTTTCTGTTACGTGATCTCTTTAGGTAGTTTGTCTAATTTATCTGTATTTGTGCACAGATGAGCAGACATTCGCTCTGATGAAGGCTATTTATGCATGTATTTAAATGATTAAGACCAACATTTTCAACCTAGGGCACCAGGAACTCATCCCAGCAGATTCTGTGAGGGACCAGCACACTTCCTCAGGGCCTGGCACTTCTGGAGATGAAACATTTGTACTGAATATGGATCATGAACAACTGTGGTTGGGAAGTTCAAAAATGTATGCATGAAATGTTGTTTCCAGTACATGTTTGTTTGGGACTCCTGGTCTATTTGCCATCAGATGCTGCCTCTTGGAGGTCAGTGGAGATGTTTTTGTTGACCTTTGTGGGCATACTTGAGTTACCTACCATGCAATCATGTAAAATACATCTAAAAACATTCTGCTTCATCTAATGTTGTTTCAAAGTAATTCCCAGTCCATTAATTATGGTTTGTAAACTCTTCTTTCATGGGGCCACTTTAACGTTGCTGAGTCATACTGTTCAAGCTTTTCTGTTCAGGGTTGTGTTTCCTTAAAGCATAACCTTGGTGGCATTTGTGCCAAGAGGCGAATGGCTCTGTGACAGGATTTGGCCTTATGTAAATACCCTGAAGAGACATTTCTTTCAAGGAAAATACTGAAGTCCACTTAAATAAGACTTTTAAAAGACATTTTCCGTCTGATGTAGCTCAACACAGGTATTCAGCGACAACTAACTGCAATCCAAGCTCAGACAAAGTATCTATGTGGACCTGTATCTTGTAATGCCATGTCCCATTAGCTATCATCCTGGTGTACACGTCTTTGAACTGCTTCGCAGGAAGAAAAGCATTCAAACAGATGTGGCCAGGAAAGCAACTACTAATAAAGGTATCAGTAGAGACCAGCACCTACCTATACATTTTCCCCACCAGCAGGAGGGAAGATGGGACAGCTTAACCCCAACAGGGGAGAGGGGTGGTGAAAAAGTGCTTGCACAAGCAGACGCTGTTTGCAGCTGTGCTATTAGAGATTGCATTCAGGCGGAGACTAGTGCTGATTTTATGGGCACTTCTCCATTCCAGCTCAATGTGTAACAGGTTAACTTAAACTGTGTGTGACTTTACACCTGCCTGCTTGACTGTAGATTGGAGCAGAATTTAGGAGAAGCCTTAAGCACCTGTCAGGGATCTTGTCTGTCACAGATCTATCAATTAAACCAAGACGTGACCCCAGTGTTTGCCATCTCCCAGCTGAGACATACATCTGCCTGCATCCTAATTTGGGCATAACTGCGGTGAGTCAGGAGGCTGTCCTGGGCTAATGCCAGTGCTCATGCCTGGATCACACACAGTATAGATGGAGGCTGAGACAGTTGCTGTGCCTCTGGCCTGCAGAATCAGGCCCTGTGCATTATTCTGGTGTAACCTTGACACTTTACCAGCCTGATAGTTTTGCAGCCATCAAGTACAGTAAAGCAATTGCTTTACTTCCTCCTGTAAGGAGAGGAAGAGAGAGGTTCCAACCTTTTAAATTTCAGCAAAGGGTTAATTCACCTATGTGCCCCTTGTAAAATATGTTCACAAGATTGGGGGAAAAAAAAAAGATCCCACAGCAATGGTATAGAAGGGGGGTACATGCTCAAGGGTACTCTTCATCAAATCAGTCTGTTGCCTTGTTCACACTGAAATGAGCTTGGACTCATACCTCATGCACTCCAAGGTAACACGTGCCTCTTATAAAATCATGTATTTTGTCATGGGTGTTAAGATTCGCTTTTCTCTGTTTCAAGGACACCAGTGGGAGGAAATCAAAACCTTGCAAAATGTGTTTTCCCTGTTCGCTATTATTCCCAGAAGTTACTGTCTTCCTTCTGTTGTGTCTAATTCAAAAAAGCAGGTTGATCCCTTCACAAGCATTGACCTGTTTTGTAACATGAAAAAGAGTCAGTGCAATCATTTATCTCCCACATTATCTTGGAGCAAGCTGCTCTCCAAGGGTAGCCAGCTTGAACGGCTTGCTTTGTTGTCCACAGAGGAGAATCACTCTTCATTCCACTGTCTCTATGCCAAGACGTGGCTTCCAATGAGGTAATTGTTTTGACAGTTTGACAAAAAAACAGAAAAACATTAAAAAGTAAACAGTCATACATTTCTGACGACTGGGGACATTTGTAAAAGGAAGATGAAATTTATCCAAAACTTTCCTTAAAACATCAAGACACTACTGAATATTCTGATTTTATAAAAAGGCAACATGTTACAAACCTGGTGGTATTAGCTGATGATTTGCATTCCAGTGACTATTTCATAGCTGCTGTTCTAAACTGCTGTGCTGTTAGGGTGTTTGAATCTCCATTGCTGCACTAATTCTATGTTTAAGAGAAATAAAATAATTTCAAACCTCAATAATTGTTAGTTCCATTCAAGACACAGTTGGCAAAGCATAAACTGCTTTTCTTGGCGCTCCGCAGACTTTTTAAACTGAATCTAAGGTTCTGCCTGTATTGGGTCATTTATGTGGCTGAGACATTCGCAGTGAACCCTGAACCAGCTCAGACTTAGCTTGGGTTCAGCGCTCACTGCAAATGTAAGCGGCAGCCTGGACTGGCAGGATCCCTGAATACAAGCTGGGGTTTGTTTTCAGGTTGATGCAAAAAAGGGCTTTTTGCCCTTAGGTTAATCGCTAAGCACATCCTGCAGGTTCTGTTTGTCCTCAGTGCTCACTAATATTCTGGGGGATTGGAGGCTTTCACATCTTGGGGACTTTGCTATTTTCAAGGCAAAGAGTACTTTTCTGTATGTTGTTGTCTGAGAAAAACATTGTTAATTCCAGAGAGGGAGAAAGAAGGTATCCTTAACAATTTCTTCATTGATGAAGAGCTTGGATATTATTATGGAGTTTCAGAGGTAGATGTGGGAATATATACACACCTAGAATATGTATATATGCTATTTTCATTTACAAATTTGTCTGACTACAGTGACTTCTGGAGTTTCACACTTTTATGTGTGAGGGTGCAAGAATGATGAGCAAGACACCACAGCGACTTAAAGTACTAAAGACCAAACCTGAGCTCATTTTAATTTCCCCAGTTCCTCTAGCCTGGAAGCCACTTACGCTGTTTTTAGGGGCAAAACTGTCCTGGCTGATCCTTAGTGCAACTGCATTGGTTTTAATAATCAAGGTGATCATAAATACTGCTACAAAGTTCCTGGCATTCATCTACTGCATCTGCCAGTACTGACAACACAGAAGTTATTTGAGTTTACTCTCAGGTTCTTCACAACTTAAGGTTTTGTCACGTATCTTCTCAAACCCTGCCTGTATACCTGGTAACACTAACAGTGCAGAGTTCATGTAAATTTTATCACGATCTAATCTGCAGGTTGTTTGAATATGCATCACCGTATTTATTCTCATTACGGAAATTTAAGGCTGGGGAGCATGGTGGATGTTTTGGGTGCACAGGATTTGCTGGGTTCCTGGCAGGCGCTTTCATCTCTCCAGGCTTGAAGCCGTCTTGGTTCTTTGAGGCTCTGCCTCTGCTTGTTCCTTGTCCTAGACAAGGTAGGGTCTGGATCACATTACATGCGCCAAAAACTGACTTCTGCTTGCCTTGGGCTTGGGGAGCTGTGTACTGCTGTTAGCTGGGGCTTCTGTGGCTAGCCTGGGGGCTGCCTGCCTGTGCACGGAGGTCTGGCTGCTCCTGGCTGGGCTTCAGCGCCCTTCGGCAGTCAGTGCTGCCTGGGGCATGGCCCAGCACCACCGCGATGGCTGCTGAAAGCTGTGGCTGTGGGAATGCTAGAGAGATTTTCATCTGGGTCTCTGCCTTCAGGTGGGATTAACCTTATTAACCCCAGCCCTATAGCAGCCCTACCATACCGACAAAACTTTTGGGGCCTTATGTTGTCATTGCAGGAATCTAAGCTGATGGTCTACCTGGAACCACCAGCTTCAGTGATCAGGAAATTTTAGGTGTTCAGTGGGAGGGGGCTGCAGGCTCAGGCCACAAAATGAACTCGTCTTCTCCCCAGACTCCCAAGGGAAAGCTCTCTGTGAGAGCATGGTGACATGGAAAGAAGAGGTTCAGCCTCTGGACAGAATGAGATCTGCTGACATGAGACGTCCCAGTGCTCATAGCTCGACGTACCTCAAAATAATGGACAGCTGTCCTCTCTGTGTGTCCTCCACAGGTAGGGTCTTTCTACCAAGCTTTCTTGCTCCCCAGATCCCCATTTCTCTCTGTGGAAAACCCATGACCAGGTTTGATTGTTTAGCACTATGGAACTTACAAGGTAACCTCCTTTTGCCGTCATATCTCTAGCCAAGTTATTCTTATTCCTTATCTCTGAATGGGACCACACCCCTTAGTGGCAGTTCTGATGATAAAAGAGCTCAAGCTCGATATTTTTAGAAGGAATTGAGCAAGATATACTGAAAAGGCAGGACAAGCAGCTACTACTTTTTCTAAGTCTTCCCAGGACTGATTGCCGTTGTTCTGGGAAAGGGTTATACGTATTCGCCCTGCTGACTTTGCCAAGAGCAAGCATATCTTTCCAAAGAAGGCTGCCAGAGTGCATACAGGCATTGAGAGGAACAAGCAGACCCAAGGTGTTTGGCTCTCCTCTCATGTGTCGCCAAAGATTTCCCACCCCTCTGCATAGATTTCAATGTGAATGTTCTGGTATAGAATCAATCATAGAATCGTTTAGGTTGGAAAAGTATAGCCAATAAAAGAACAAAGCAGGGAATTAATATGAGGGATCATACATGCTGGACCAGGACACTGCGGGCTTTGTGGCACTGCAAGATGGTGCCAGGTGCTACCAAGCCAAATTGTGCTTTTCATACCTTTTAATATTTCACTTTGGAAAGCTCTTTTGAAAAACGCGTTGACTTTAAAGCTGTGGTACAGATGGTGGCAAACAACAGAGTTTTTTTCTGCAAATGGACTTGTCTTGAGGAGCGCTGGGTTCTAGCAGGTAGTGTCTGTCTTAGCCACAAGCTTGGAAGCCAAACAAGCCATAAGGAAGGTTACCCTGGCTGTTAGGTGTGCCACTCACCTAGACATACCTCAGTCACCACTAAGTCTGGAAGACTTAAGCCCATGCTATGTGAAATATGTCTGGTACCTTGCCACAGACACTGGAACTAATTTTTAGTCTTGCTGGCAGTCTTGCAAGTACATCAGTAGCTGAAGGGGTGGGGAGATTAAGCGGACTGAAATGTTCTCAGTACACAAAGTAAAAGCTCGGGGGCTGGCTGTGCAGCTCTGACTCCAAACCCAGTGTTTTCTACCAGTTGATACCCCGTGAACAGACTAGTTTTTCGAGTCATGACTCAAGTAATAATTGGAGGTTCTGTGTTTCTGGCTGTGCTCAATATACAACTACTGTTCTGCTACAACTGCTTGCGGTCATTAAAAGACCCCACAAGGATGTTTTGCAAGAGTTTGCGTGTTAGTCCCTGTGTTCTGGCTGGATTCCCCTGTGCCTTTGCCTAAATTCCCAATGCATTTTCAACTGGATACATTATTTCTTACTCTGCTCTTTACAAACACAGCGCTGCAGTTAATAAGGGCCGTGTTAGCACCCGTTGGATCAGCATGTACCAGTGCTGGGTGAGGTCATCCTCTTAAGTGCAATTTTTAAAGTGCATTAAGATCCTCCAAGATGTAAGTGAGATGTAATGTAAGGAGGTCTTATTATTTTCATCTGCCCTTTGCTATTTCAAAGAATAAAAATGTCCTCTACAATAACAACGCTATATCTTCCCTTCACTTAGCACATTTAATGGAGCACACTTAACTTTAGAAAACCATAACACACTAGGCTTAGCACTGCCAAAGCCTGGCATGGTTTAGTTTCTTCTCGTATGTTTCAGATAGATCCAATACAGCATATGTAAACCAAAAATGGTTAAAATAAACAATCAGAGTCATTTTACTAGCTTTTAAAAAATATTTAAAGAGTTTTCTGGATTTATAACTGTAGCAGCAATAGTTTCTGCCTTCTGTCACAGGGGTAAAGTTATGGCTTCATTTGGAACTGTCAGCACTGCACAAGAAGCATCACTGAAAGAGATACTTGGGTCAGGCATCGCCATTAGCCGGTGCTTTTTCACCGAAACCTGCCACTGAGTTGATCTAGACCAAGAAGTCTACAGTGGTAGATTTTTAAAGTAATTATGTGATTTAGGGGAGGAGTTTTTCCCTAGTTTTTCTGTTGGATGTGTCCCCCTAAATGACTTGTGAGGTTTTGATAGGCATTAATGCGCTAGAAAGTCAGAAATTTCTGACAGGCTACATGCCCACTGGTTCTCCAATACCAGTCTGATAAACAGCTTTGGAAACCACCTTCCTTTTTTAAGGAATCTAGACCTGTTTTGGGGAAAATCAGTCTCAGTTTCTGTTTTTCATAACTATGACCCTAACTTTCATCTTCAAAATTTACTGTGATGCATGCTCTTTTTACTTCATAGTGGCATGGGTCAGGATGAAAAGGGGAATAATCAAAGAGAAGCAGAATCTCAACTTGCACTGGGGAAACTTTATCCTGTTTATTAACTCTGCTCTGCGAGCCACAGTATATTGTGCTTGGATCTTGTAACACTCCATTTTAGAAAATAATAGTCAAAGTGAGTGTTTTAACCGAAGTATGAGGGTTTTAATATAAAATGTGCCTTTCCCTTAAATTGATTGCAAATGTACTTTCAAAATATTTTACTTTGTAAAAAGAATTCTTGGAGGAATTCCAGTGACTGGTACTTTCCAACTAGCTAAATACAGATAATTCCCCTTTTAAATACGCCTTGAAAAGTTTTGCAAATCCTGGCTGTATCGTTCGGAGCAATGACCTGTATGAGAGTGCAAGTTAATCCTCGCAGCTCTCACCCCTGTGTGAAAGGTGAGGTTCCCATGTTGAACGTGCGACAGAGGATCTGACCTCGGTGTTGACTGCAGGGAACACACACGTGCTGCGGACACGTAGGGTGAACAGCAGTGGCTACAGCTACGCGGTCTTTCCCATAAGGCTGGGGCTGCTCCTTGTCCTAGCTAATCCCATGGAAAAGCTGCAGATGATGATGACAATAATAATAATAGTAATAACAACAGCAGCAACAGCAGAGAACTCAGAATCTTTTATTTATATATGACACAACTCTTCCTGGACTGTAATGCTTCTGTAGGTGTCCACTAACCCCAGGGTTTTGGTTGGTATAGACAGAAGAGTTCAAGTGATTTGTTAAAGCTCATTCAGAAATGCAAGGGAAGAGAGGAACCTGGATTTCAACCTCCAGCTCAAAGGACAAATGAACCCTCTTTGTGGTATAGGCATTTCATGAGGTGAACTGAAAGCTGCATTTCTTTCATCCTATATTATTTGAATCTAAGGGGAAAATGGGGGATAGTAATCCACTAAAATAATTTTCTGTAGCACCTGCTTTTGACTAAGTCTCTCTAATGGTGTCGAAAGAAGCCAATTTCTCCTTCCTGAAATATTCAGCAAAGCCTTCATCAAACAGATGGGTGAATATAGGCATGATTTCCATCTTCATTAAATTAACGTCAGGTATTTGAAAAATCAGTCCTTTAATAATGTAGAAATATTTTCTTCTTGAAGTAACTGCCTGATTTTCCCCACAAGGACTGTTTTTTGCTTTTTGTAGTAAGAGCAACTTATGATGGAAGAGCTGCCAGTGCATGTATATTTGCAGATGTGCTCTTCGATAAGACTTAATTAGCCATCTCAGTAATTTTCTACTTAATGTGTTTTTAACATTCTTCAGAGCTTGAAGTGAGATATATCTGGGTTAAAGAATACAAGCTAGCTATCCATAATCTTGCCTTGGTGATCATTTAGTTTGAGTTAGGCTAAATGCAAAATAGAACATAATTTCCCCAAGCCTGCTTATTCTTAGTCCTGCAAAAGAAAGTGTATTCCTTCATTTTCACTCTACCAGCTCTAGCAAATATGTGTTTATTTTAAAAAATATATATATTATTGAGTCTGAAGTTTTAAAACAAATTTTAATCTCTCTCTTTAGAACAATTTTTAAACGTCTCACTTAAAATGGTGGTAAACATTTGTTTGATGGGATGGGCATTCTGAAACAGATACCTCAACAAAAAATATTTTCTTGTGACTTCATTTAGAAGCTCAAGCACCACTTACAGCAAGTCAAGAAAAGCAGTTTTCTGTCTGACTGCCCAGTTCTATAACCATGCGTAAGTCCCAGCCAGCAGCTGCTTCAGACTGCAGTTGTGCAGAAGGGGAAGAGTTGTCAACACCAGTGACTCTGCGAGGGCCTGGGAATTTCACACATTCACCCTCTCAGGATGTAGCATGGCATGTTGACTTTATACATCTTTTTGCTGCTGGGAGAAATGGAAGAGAACAGGATAAAAGCAAGAGGAACAAAACCAAACAAGCTCTGGGAACCGTTAGACCTGTGTGTTGAGGCTGCGTGCCTGGCCCCTGCTGACTTCTTCCCTCAACCAAATCATTATGTTTCATTAAGGCTTTCCAGTTAACACTTGTTTGTGGTTTGTGCAGAAGAAAATAATGTCTGATTACAAACGCAATTCTCATGCAGGTTCTGCATATGCTCTGGGTGTGGGTGGGTAGGTTCATAAAACAAATCCATTTGTACCAGAGAATATACTTTTTATGTTTTATTTCAGAGACGGAGTACAAGCCTATGTTTTCATATTGTTCAAAGACTTCCCTGCTCATTTTGCTAACAAACCTGGGAACAGGTTCATGGGTAGGGACAGGCTGTCGGTGGTGGGAAACAGACATCAGTTCTGAGGGTCTCATGCAAACCTTGGAGGCAGTGGCTTGTACGCATGTGCTGGTGTTCTTCTACCCCCACTCATCCTCTTCACGTCCACTTGATGGAGGTGGAAAAGATAATGAGTCCGATGGACTCTTCCTTCTGAATGAATTGGTCATTGCCCACCAGGCAGATGCTTTCAGCTGAGATCTGTCTGTCATCCTACTCTCCAACTCAGCAAGCTTCAGCAGCACAAGAAGCTATGGACTTTATTGAAGTATATTAAGGTACATCTTGTGATAATCAAATCAGTTATCTGGGAAACCTCTTTCCTAATAATTAAATTGTTTTTAGATTGTAAGGCTGCACTGATAGTATGTATCTTGCTAAAGCTCTTAATAGGGATGACTGAGGTAGATCGTAGAGAAAATGCCTGCTGCCCTTCATGTTGCTTCTTCAGAATAGCAGCCTTGAAATACCCCATGCCCTTCACCCATCTGTGTCACTAGGAGCCAGAGTCCTGGTGAAAAACATGGACTGCTTTTGAATTTACCACCTGAAAGGTGACGATTGCTCAAGAGGTCTGTGCAAGGTATGAAGTATCAGTATATCTGTATTTCTAAACAGCTCCTTAAAAGTGCCCCAGCCAGTCAGACTAAGAGATCATGAAAAGACAGCTTTGCATATTCCCTCTCAGGTTTTGGATCTGACAGGCCTGTGTAGCATGGATATTTGCTTTCTTTGACCAGAAGTCACTCCTCTTTTGCCGTGGTTCTACTTTCAGCCCATTTCTCCATCTTCCTCTAAACTTCTTATGCACAAGGACACAATGGGAATCACTGATTTCTATTTTTCTCTGCCTGTGATAGATGCAGACACTAAAATTACCTGAAACAGGCTCAGAGGGAGAGGAAAATCCTGGGGGAGGCAGTTCTGGAGCCCAGGATGATATTCGTGATCTGCTCTCCAAATCAGATCAGAATGGTCTTCTAGTGCCCACCCCTGAACTGGAAAGAGCTCCTGAAGAAAAGTGTTAAAATGTCCTCAGTGAGAGCAGCGGTAGGTGGAAATGGGTAATGATTGCTTACACATACACAGTAAAACTTTTATAGTACTTTTGCCATGAGAAATTTAAATAGGTCTCTTTTTCCTTTCTTCAAATGATAAATGAGAATAATTTCAGGTTAACAGCTGCAGGTTCTGTTCTACTGTAGATATTCCTGCAAAGCCTCCGTTAGCTACCTCAATAGGAGCAGCCTGTGTATATCAAAGACAATAAAACCTTTAACGCCAGCCATAATTTGTCTTTTTCCCCTCATTATGCACACACATGCACCATCAGTACTACTGGAAATTGCACATATTATTGAAACAAGGGAACCTTCTGTATGTGTATGTGTGATTATAAATAGGAAGGAAAAAAAAAAAATCTCATTCCAGGGAAAATATACTGATTTTAAATAGGAAGCAACTGCCAAATCTCTTCTGATGTAATCTATAGCATTAATAATACACTTATCAAAATGGTAAGTTGGGGTCTGTATAAATTAAAATACTTTAAATTAATTTTTGTAAGGTTTTCTTGAAAGATGTTGTGGTAGAAAGAGGAGAACCTGATGGTAGAAAATAGAGCCTGTTTCTCAATATGTTTTGTATCTTTTCAAATGCCCAAAAGAACTACTTTTTTGTCATGTCAGCTTCTAGGTAGTAATATAAAGTTACAGAAATACTCTGTAACAAGTCTCATCTGTTGGCCAAACAAGAGCTCAAAGGATTATTAGACGAGTTATGTAAGTTTTCAATAGCTCTTGAACTAAAAATGGGATGTTCCAAAATGAGAAATCATCATTGGAGACAAAACTAACCAAGTAATACTGTTTATCAGAGCACTGTGATTCTGCCTATTGTAATATTTTTAAGTGATAAATTTCACAAATAGTTGGAAAAATCTTTAAACACAACCTTATGATATATTTCATACACAAAGAAACATTATGTTAATTTATAGGAGATGTAAAAATATACAAAGAAGAAGGAATATAATAATAGGTGATATGTTTGCTCTTTTAACTCTGTAAAATTACCTTTTCAGTGCAATATTGTGGCATATTATTCTTGGAAGCCAGGGTCATGGTAATACAGGTAGGAAAAATTCTTTCAAATGGAAGCATCATCTGTTATGACCAAATATACTTTATTTCCCTTTTTGTCTTTTGCTCTGGTCTGGTCTCTTGTCACGCATATTACAAAACCTGTCAAAATTAACTGGGAGATGTTCTGCAAATTTGCCTAAAACAACTAGTCTGCTGTGTAGCTAATAGAAAAATTGATAGTCCTGGCGGATTGTATCCACATGTGCATGCGGATGGTCCCTGTCTCTTGTGAATGGGACTCCTAATTAAACCAACCAAATGAAAAAAAGTGGCTTTCCAACCAGCACAACCACCGATCAGGAGCCTGTGGTGTCCAACAGCCCTGTGTGCCCTGGCTGAGCAACTAAACAGATTTTCAGAGACAAGCCGCTCCTTCTTGCACAGCGAAACTCCTGCTATACGTGTGCGCATCCACGTACCTTACTTATTATCCCTAAAGCAACAGCACTAGGGACCTCACTCTTGAGTTATATACCTTTGCACTTCAGCCTGGCCCCCTCCGCTTTAGTGCAATTTTTTTGTTGTTTTTCCCCCCAGCCTAGACATCTATTTTCATAAATTTTGAGAACATATGCCCCTTTGTCAGATTTGATTGAAATTGTTCAAAAGGTTTAAAGAATATTAGATAAGGATGGACATAGAAAGTTGTGTGGACAGTGTAATTCTGAATGTTAGAAGGAAATCATATGGGGTAAAAATGGGAACTCCAAACTACTAGGATTTATGTTGCTTCTAATACCAGGAAAGCACCAGTCTGAGGATGGCTGCAGAGGTTGCCAATTGCTGCTCTTGGTTGTGAGCTAACATTTCATTCATCTGAGGAAAGGGTCTTCTGGGCCTTTTCCAGACCTCCCCAACACCTTGCTAGGCATTGTTGCTGGAGGATGGAAAGGACAGCCTGCCCTGTTTCCATCCTGTTATGCCTTCAACCTGCAAGTGAAAACCACATAGTATATTATAATGAACCTGTAAGGTGAGAAACATTTTGAAGAACTCAAACACAGGACCACATAGGTAATTACACAGTGCAGTGGGCCCTTTTCTGTGTTACATACAGCTCCCAGAGCTGTTCTTGAAATCCAAAATAACCCATGGAGATACGGCATAAGAGACAACCCTGGCTTATGCAAGACCATTATATTTGACTTATTTCTAATCTCCGCTAGGGTAGGGGAAAGGGAGCCAAGCTGATGTTTGAGAGCTATTATAGTCTTTTGGGGAACTTTCGAAGGCAAGGAGAAAATATGGGAAGGACTCAAGATGGCTGTGAGACTGCTCTAACTTTCACTAGGAGGCTTGTAGGCTTCCAGCTGCCCAGAGACACGGGGTGGCAGGTAACATAAAGCTACTTCTGGTCCCACACAGAATCCTAACCCACCCACAAGTATGAGAACCAGTATATACGTTACGTAGAATTAATATTCAAATTGTGCGAGGCATAACAACATTTGAAACAAAAAATCGCTAGTGCCTACAAGGAAAATAGAAGTAGTTTGCTTAGATTCAACGCATGTTCAAGCTCGTTATGTTCCTTATATTTAGTGCACAATCTGCCAGTGAATTTTTTCATGTTGCTAGACCCAGAGAGAAGTGTTTGCTCAGCAGTGTTTCAGCCCCTACTACACCTGCTGTGTGATGGGGAATATTCTTTGTCTCAGGCAAGCCTTTTCCATGACAAAACTGTATGATTGGATTTGTTTTCATTGCCAGCAAGGAAGCAGACTGTTGTGTTCTCATTGATAATAGTACTGTTAGGGTTTCTCACTGTAGACCCGAGACACCTTGCGTAGCTTTCTTAGCAAAGAAGATGGGAAATGTAGAATCCCATTCACAGATTAGGATAAATTGCAGGTTAGTGTATTCCTTGGGCTTTTTTCCTTTGATTTCAGTGGGGTTTTTGTATGAGCACTACTTAAGCTACCTTCTCTTCATTTTGAACACCTTTATTTATATTCTGTTGTATTTTCACCACTTCTGGAGTAACAGAGTAGACCCAGCCAGGGACTGGTAATGTGTGTCTGGGATATTTCCCAAGAATAATGTTTTCTGGAGAGTAACAAAAAAATGACCAGTGAGCCCATGAAGTGCCCTTTCACCCTTGTGTCCTTTCACAATTAGGAGTTGCAGTTCAGCAGGACAGATTGAAGCAGGTGCTTGAATCTATTCCTGTTGAGCACCACACGTATTTAAATCTTATTGGAACTAGAATTAAGCTCTTTGCTCTATTAAGGCTTATAAATATAAGCCTAATTACCCAAAGAGTACATTCAGCAAGAGGCAGAAGAAACTCAGCAGACAAAAGGCAAAATCAGAGCTGTAAGTAACCTTATCAGAATACAGCAGTATTACACACACCCCGCTTTTTTCATAGGCTCTTCAGAGCAATAGATAAAATACAAAGAAGCTGTCATGTAAAGGAACTCGTAATTGAATCAGACCGCGCAAGTAATACCTAAGACAAAAGTCTTATTTTTAGGAGAAATAGGGCAGCTCGGTGGTATTTTGGGAAACCATCACTATAAGAGTTCATGGAAGATGTATGAGGGACAATTTAAAGATGAAAAAGGCCCGGCAATGACACCAATAACAGAACTGCAGCACTCAGGGCTCGCTTTGTCCTCGCCCCTGGGAAGCTCTGCTCTGTCAGACCCTTTCCTTTCCTTGTCTCTCCGCAAGCCTCAGGTTCCTTTTATCCCGCCTGTGGTGGGGTTCCAGGTTTATATTTTGCAAGCCACTTTTTCTTGCAAATAATCTCCCTTTCCTCCATGTTCCCTCAGTCCTTTTTCTACCCAGCTTCTCTGGTCGACACACTCGGACTTCTCTGGTGTCACCGTCCTTTCTTCTTCTCTAAATGGAGCCTTCTACATCCACTGCTCTTTCACAGATCTTTGCCACTTCCTACTCCTTTTTTACCCCATCACAGTATGCTGCTGGTTTTATTATTTCTGAGGGTTACAGATCTCTGTGAGGTGGTTTTGACTTTAAAATACAGACATAAACAATTTACTCAGACATTCCATTCAGCTCCAGCTGGAGAAAGCTGTGATGATCTGCTCTCACAGTGTCTCTCCAGGATGCCCTAATGGGCTGGTTTGCTAATTTTCCTCTGTTTTACAGTGGTCACGTCATTCACAGGTATGCGTGACCATCAGTTATAGCTGATATAAGGCATACCTGAACATGGGGCAGTTATAGCAGGACAATTTAAGCCCATCACTACTGGAGTTCACTGAAGATGTAAATTTTGGATCTGGGCTCCGTAAATTCCCCAACCCTTGTGCCCCATTGCCACTTCCCTTTGGTGGTTTCTGGTCGTTGTGACTAAAGCCTACCCTCAAGCACACACGTACAGGTCCTGCTGCTTCCAAATGCATCTGGAGGAAGAATTAGTCCCATATCCACAGTGAGTTCGGTTTCAGCACAGCTCAAACACATTTTGCTTGCATGTGTCCCTTATTACCTCCATCACGTTGGCACATGTCCTTTATTTCTTCCTTCCTTCCTCCAACCTTAGGCTGAATGATGCAGGATGAATCACTGATAAAATGGTATTTTAGGAAAGAATATGAGAAGCAAACTCAAATTCATTGGATAAAGAGAACAGATTCTGCCTCCTGACAGGACCAATATGGAACTGGTTTCTTTCTAACAGGTGATCTAATCAGTAATGTCACAAAATGGTTAGTAACACATCAGAAAACATCGTCTAGAAAGGAAACACATTGCTTGGCGGTGTTGCACCCAGGTATTAAGGGCAGATCATAATTTCAGTAATCTGGAAGGTACTGTTTAATGAGTTGATGATAGGGCATTCATACACATGCTCATCCATTAAACTTACACTACAGAGAAAGAAAGGACAGCTCCTGAAACACATCTGTACTGTTTGGGGGCTGAGGATGGGTTATTTAGTAAAAATAAGAAGAGACAAAATATGCACAAATTTAAGGGGATGGTTATGTGTTCGTAACAGCACTTCAAAACACCAGCAATACAAGTTGTTTATTTAATGCTGGATGTATTGTATGAGAAATACACGCACACACATATATATAAATCCTAACACAATTGCCTTTGTTTTTAAAGGAATTATTTTCTTATTCATGGTTTGTTTTAATTTACTTGCTTGTAAATTATTTTGGCAGGGTCTGGTGAAATGGAGTAAGGGAAACTATGCATTTCCACGCATGTAAAACAGGAAAATAGTGTGATTGTAGACAAACAATGTCTTCCATTGTAAGCAGTTTGTTTTTCTCACTGCTACTAAACCCTTTGTAACTACAACAGGCATTGTGATCTGAGAGCAGTTTGGTGCCAGTGGCGCATTTTAATGTTAGAAGCAAATCTTAATAGCTTGCCTCTACCACAAAACAGCTTTGAGGCTGTCAAACAGGAGAGCTGAAGATTTCCCTCACCTGAAAATCCTTGGATAGACCAACTTTTTGTGGAGAACTTCAAGAAAAGAGGGAATATCAGTGGTGGAAGGGGCTGATCAAGCGCATGGCATGTCTCTGATCTCTGATCTTACTGAAATTGTTGCCAACATAAATTACAGCTTCCTGGAGGCTGCTCTAAGTTATACTGGGATGGTGGGAGTGTGTTTATAGCATCGTGTTGGTTTGGCTTTTCCTTCCCACTGCACTTTTCTCAGCTGCCAGACGTTAATTACAGAAAACAATTAGTGTTGCTACCACTGCAATGAAATGTGTTCACGTGAATTGACTAACAAGTGATACTGTTTAAAATCAGATTTTAATATTTTCCTATGGATTTCAAAAGATTTTTATTATCTGGCCAAGTGCAAATAGCCCAATTGCAATAATACAGTGCCTTTATATGTGCTCAGGAACGTGCCTGCTCAAGTGGTTGGGTAAATACAGACCAAATGAAATGCCTTGTCCACAGACACACACAGAGTAATACATCTTTATTTATAATGTGTATATTTATAGAGTGTGATACACAGATAGATGAGCATTTTTGTGCAGATGTATATCTCCCTTGCTCTCATCCCCCCTTTTATCTATAAATATCATTTTAAAAGGAAATAGACTTTGAAAGAGGCAAGAGGGCTCTTGTAAAGGATTTAAATATGTTGAACTCTTTTTCTTCCTCTTTGAAAGGAGTAGTCAGTCATAGCTCTCGTTTAAAGTTAAGCTAAGAAATGTCTCTAAGGAGAATTTCAAACTCTCTTTCCAAACACCACTGAGCCAAGTATGGTTATTATCTGAATTTAATTCAAATCATATGAACCTTCATAGTTTTTGCCATACTAAAGATTTTTTCCTTTTCAATCTGGCAATACATTCATCAAGTTATGGGCAGACCCCACTCACATAAAGGAGTAGTTTTGTGAACTTTATAGCTTACAGGGTTTTCCAGGTTCAACACAGATTTATGATTTATTTTTTTTAAAAGACACACTAAACAGTCTCATAACTGTATAATAACAGAACATCACCATGCAATTAACCTTGCGTGAGTCATAAATGAGAGAAAAAAGAAAACAGAAGTGTCAAGAATTATCCTTAAATTGCTGTATCTAGAAAAATATTTCAGCCCTTCCAGCAGAGCTCGCACTCTCCGCAGCCCCTCTCCTTCCCCGTCTCCTGCTCACTCCAAGAGCTGGTTTGCCTGGATGAACACAGGTGGTTCCCCACAGCCCCGAGTCCTCATTCTGGCTTGGATACTCTCCGAGGACAAGTCTTCTCAATTCTGCAGTATTTTGCAAGGGGGTAAGAGTAATAATTACCCTCCTACTTCACTGCGGTCCTGTCAGGCTGAATCAATGTCTTCTCAGTTCCTGAGACATGTAAAATGCCATATAAAAATGTGAAATAATATTACTTCCCAACCGTACAGCCAGAATTTACACTATTTGGAGGAAAGAGGATGGGGGATAATTACAGCCTGAACTTTTAAAATGAGGTACTCAGGAAGGGCACAGTCAGCAGAACAGCAGCCACATCCAGGGTCTCCAAAGACCTCTGTGTTTATGGGCACTCCATGGTTAGAGGTCCTGGAAATTTTCCAGACCTTTCACTCCACCTCTACAAGTATGTAGAATATTTTCAATTAATACTCCTTGCATGGAAAGTATGTTGAAAATGCTTTCTCAGCACACTGCGTATCCACAATGTATTCTATGGATTTTCCTATTTCTCCTCTCCACACAACCGTGGCTCTATCTGCTGGGCTTTTGGGGCTTTGGCATCACAGCTGGGTGCTCTTCCGGCACTTTGTTCTGCCCACTGCCCTTTTCTGTGCTCCTGTGAGCCTTCTTACTTTTGATTGTTCTCATATGTATTGGTCTGGATTCATACCCTCTCATTAATTCCCAGTTTAGCATGTTTATTCTGCTGTTCCAGTGGAGCCAGGGTTATCCAGTTTCTAGGAAACAGCTATTATTTATCCCTTTGGATACTGCCTATATTGCCATATTTCAGAATAATTTTCATCCGTGTTATATTTCACTGAGTGAATGTTTTAAGAAAAATAATTTAAAAATTATTGTTGCGTCATAGCGACACCCACAGCAACACAACAATATATACGGTTAGTTTGTACGTACCAGCGAGTTGCAAAACATGCACAAACGGCAATATATTGACAGTAAGGATAACTAAATGCAAAAAGAACCTATATAAGGACCAAAGCGAAAACCTTGAGACTGAATTTGAACAACAGACTTCAGAGAAGCTTGGATCAGAGCACGCCGCTCAAACCTCTCCCTGTAACAAGCCGTGTGCTGGTCTGATCTCTCTGCAGCTTTCTGGCTTCAGGTTTTTAAAGCAGGCTTGGGAGTTTAGACACACAAATACCATTAAAATGAATAGTCGTTCTGCGTCGTTTGGCCCCACAGTTCCATCCTGATGTTGTTTATGATAACGTAATAATCTTCTGTTTGGAGGTATTCCCCCTCACATCATGCAGCAATGACTTACACATCTATCTATAGTCTAGTGTGGTATTTTTCTAATAAAAGAACAGTGATACAGTGAAAATAATCATGATACACATTTGATAAATGATTTACATTAACCTTTTCTCAATAAATGGCCTAAATACCAGCAAGAATGACGTGCCCAAGAAGAATTTTAAAAGGCAATCATTTTTTTTGCATTAGTCCTGTAAGAAAATCATCTGGGACCCAGCAGTACATGACTGTTCAAAATGTTTCTTATTAAATTTGCCTAACATAGATTTAGCACAAACTAAAATTTGGCTTTATAGGTATTTTATAAACTTCTCAGTGGAAAGCCTGAAAGCTGACCTTTGATAATGGCTAAATTCCTGTTTAAAAAGGGGCTGAAGGCTCATAACATGGGCAATTATCTAAGAGCTGGCAGTACTTCTTTTCGTCTTTCATAGAGGTGTAGTTGGAAAGAAAGGTATGTTTAACACTATTTTATACAATGAGCCTTCTTATTTCATTAAAGTCAAGGGATATAAAGAGTGGATCTTATGGGCCAAGGTGAGGTTGCCTGCTCTAGGGGTACAACAGGCTGAGTGTTTTATAAAAGAAGGCCATTCTGCATCCTTCCATACATCCTTGGAGAAGATTAGTACTGTAGGATGTATGAGCGTATAGTCAGCCCAGGGCTACGGCTGCCCAGGTGGTCAGATCCTTGCCATGGGCCAGTGGGAACACTGGTGGGTTCATCAGTTTATTAAGGCTCTGATACCAGAACTAAATGAAAAATGCTGTAGCCCTGCACAATTTCCCTGTGCTTAATACATTCTGTTGAAGAAGGAAAGCAATGAGACATTCTTTCAACAAAGAACCAAAGAACTAACCAAATTTTTTTAACATACTGGAAATGGGCTTCAATACACATTAAAGACAATTGTACCAAAAACCTGAGGAGATGTTACAAGTTATCTCCTGGAAACAGCCTTAGGGATAAGATCCAGCAGATATCATCAAACATTTTATCATATTGCAATCTCCCCATTCGTTTAGGTTCTGCATTGCTTGATGATGTCTGTGAATACTTACACCACCACTTCGTTTCAAGCAAATTTCATTTCAGGGAAAATCTGAATTTGCTTTTGATTTTGTTTCTTAGGCCCCCAGAATTTGGTAAATCATTGTGAAACAGAATTTTGGCAGCACAGGTAGAACTTGACTGCATAATGAACAGTGATCTTGCACTCTGGAGACATTTCCAGTACTTCAGTAGTGCAAACAGTGTTTGCACACATGGTACCATAACAATGCTACCATTGTGTACTTTCAATGCACACTTCATTTGGGGAAAAAAAAAAAGATAGAATTTTTCATAAATAATCTCTTCTTTATCAGGTTTCTTCATGTGTATGAACCCCCCACGTGAATTCTAGTTACACAGATGAAAATGTTAATATAAGTTCTTTAATTGTTCCTCTTGCTGTAGTATCTGAATGTTTTGCTATCTTTAACATATTTGTCATGCGAGTATCCACGGGAAATAAAGCAGTTAGAAACTTTTATCCCATTTGGGGGGCAGCAAAGGATAAATTAAAATGTATGCAAAACCTTTCAGCTAGTTCTGAATTGGGTACCTGTGCTTCTTGTAGCAGGTGTGGGAAGAGGGAGGAAGGCATCCCCTGATGCCACCCAAGCAGGCAGTTCCCAAAGCAAGACTGGCATGGACTGGAAAGGGAGAAACCAAGAGCAGGGTCTCCCTGTGCATTACAGAGAAACCAAGAGCAGGGTCTCCCCGTGCTTTTCATGTTCATGGTTGTGACAGAAGAGCAGAGTGGGTGAGTTGTGCCAGCCCAGAGTTCCTGCCCCTGAAGAGAGATGGAGCAGGAGGGGGGAGAGATGAAGGACTCCATCACCACACATCTCCTCACCTGTTTATCATCCTTTGTAGAGATACTCTGGCTTGGGGAGGGGCTTGGATTATCTCAAGAGCAAGAGAGTATAAAAGGTTAGAATAATTATACACTAGTCATATTCAGGAGAAATTCATGGAAGGTAATGAAAGCGGTATTAAACCTATCATTATCTTTAGCTATTTAAATTTCTTTTCAAATGTACCTCCTAATTGGTATTTTTTTTGATAGGGACTGTTTGAATACAGAATTATAACTGTAATGGAGTTTGCTAGAATTCTTATGGCAATTAGTGTTTCCTCCACCTTGATTTTTGAATACCGATCCCACTGTTCTAAGGGAAGAAACCATGGAAAATGCCCATTGTTAAAAAACAACAGGCTGATTCAGTCTGTTGGAACTGCAGTAGGTTATATTTAACTGAGGCCAGTTAAGTTAATGCACCTTATGTAGTAGAACAAAAAAAACAGGAAAAAGTTGTTTGCTCATTGGCTCATTTTCTTTTCCCCAAATTCCAGCTTTGGAAATAATATATTAAAGCAATCATTGTACTTTTTGGGTTTATTTTAGCACAGCCCCTACTGAATAGAAATTATTGAAAAGGAAAAAAAATGGGTCGAAGCTGATCTGACCCACGCCAATAAAAAAAGCTAGACATTCAGTAAAATTCTGGTAGTACTGAGATCAATATAAAGCCTCTCCGTTACTTCAGGCTTTATTCTGAACTTTTGTTGCTGAGTTTAATGCAAAATGTTCATTGCAGAGTGGTCATAAGGGTGTCACAATGATTTAAACTGAGAGAATAGATATTCACTTGCAAATTTATATGCATCTAGCAAACATATAGTGTGTGCATATATACGTAAGGACGTTATACAGAAGTTGCAGAGTATGTAGTGCTTCATGAGAAACTGGGGAAAGAGTAACAGAGAAAGTGCTACGTAGCGAGGTGTCTCGAGATATAAACAGCTCTTGCTGAAAATATAAAAAGGCTGTGTTGTGTGATCACGTGTTTGGATCAATCAGGGTATGAGCAGGAAAGCAAACCCATTATATATATATATGAAATTCTGAAATACATATTTTGAAATCTCTCTATATGTATAAAAATCATATTTTATTTGTATACTTATGCTAAAAATAGCTTTTGCCACTTCTTAATGAGGAGAAACAGTACAAGAGAACACACTGGATCGCTGAGTGTTATGTGTCACTAGTAATATTTTTGTTCCTTCATCAAAATGTAAAACTTATTATCATACCTAGTACTTTTAAGCACTCTGATTATATATGTTAATCATTAAACACTGGTATTTCATATAATTTTGAACTAGAAATATGAATGATTTTTGCATCAGAATGTATTCTATCAATCTGAGCAATTTTATTTAAAGACTGAAAAACTATACACTTTATTTTCCTTGGGATTGTATTTCAGTATAATCACTTGAGATTGTGGTGTTAGGTCCAGGTCTGAGCAAAATCCCAAGAACTGTGGAAAGTCCCATCTCATTTCATCTTGTTTTGGATCTTGTAATTGCGGAACACTGCAGCAGCTCTTCCACTAGCTCGGCTGTGCCTCCTGGTACACCGTGAGGCAGAACTAAACTTCCACTCATTTTCTACTTAGATCTCTCTCATCTCCAACATAATGCATTGTGCAGGGGTGAGATAAGCTTGGAGTAGAGAGAGAATTTTCATTCTGATCCTCAGTCAACTAGTAGACATGATGCATAACTGACCCTATGTATAATAAATAACATTTCTTCACAAGCTGTAAAGATTAGAATTTAATTCACCTTCCCTCCTAATTAGCTGCATTAAAATTGGGAGTGGGGTGTTCTCAATCTGCGTTCAGGACATGCATTTTGGGGCTTGGATCTGAAATTTCAGTTTGAGCTGTCTACAGGTCTACTGCAGCCTTCCAGGAGAGCTTATGCTTTTCTTTTCCTGCAAAACCAGCCGTGTGGCCCTGAGCCAAGGTTTCCTTGCTAAGGGCTGAATGAGCCTTTCAGACACTCTTGGCAGACCTCACAGTAATACACACGTGTACCAAGAGGAAAAAATAATCATGAGGACGTGGGGCAGATGAATGGAGCTGGGGGCCAGTTTTAGTCCCCAGCTTCACAAGTTCCTTGATCATTTCCTAAGCAATTAAGTGGGCGTAAGATCTGACCACTGATTTTCCTGCCTTCTCTTTGACCAAGGCTATTTTCTCTGTTGTCTTACTATTCCTTGCTGAAGTTACTTGCTATCCTACCCTTCCACTGTTTTTGTACCAGCCTGCCTGCCCAGAGTCCCTTGCTGTAGCAGCCTCAGACTCCCTGGGGACAAAGTCCTTAAAATCTTATCCCATCCTTTCCTGTTATTCAGAGCTCACTTTGTTGTAATATATCAGGTTGCTCTTCCAAACTGAGCCTTTTTAGGTACTGTCACAATTCATGCCAAGCAGCATCTCTTAAAAGAGAAGTGGATGCTTAAAAATAGGTCCTCATTACTGTACCCTTAGCTGTCTTTCACTCCCGCTGGATGTCTGTGTAACAGAACCATTACGTTAAACAAATATGCACTCCGCATATTCAAGGTCATGTTGGTTAGCTCTTTTCTAATTACGTAGTCTGTTGCTGGATAAGGCTTGCATCTGCAGCAAAGGAAAAGCATCTTGATTTGTAAATACATAAATAATTTAATGTGGTCGTGGAAAGAAAAGGAATTTAACCAAGTATGGCCTTAGTAATGCTAACTAAATGTCCATGAGGACAATCTGGAGCTGTAAAAAATTCTGACTTTTGTGTTGTTTAATTAGCAGTGTTTGGGAATATATTTTTGATTAAATTTTACTGTGTCAGCAATACACCTATAAGTGGATGTTTGCTGATGACAGCTCAGGACCTATCTGAGTCCTGGACCTGGAAAACATTTCCAAAACTCAGAGCTTTGGAGAAAAGAGGAGGATTTGAAAATGCATGCGAGGACAAGAGATCTCAATGCAATTGTATCTCTGTTCCTGTCAGGCTAGGCACGCATGAACTCGCTTTAGCATTTAGTGCACACCTCAGTATAGAATCACAGAATCATTTGGATGGAAAAGACCTTTAAGATCATCGAGTCCAACCGTACCTGTCCACTACTAAACCATGTCCCTAAGCACCTCATATACCCATCTTTTAAATACCTCCAGGGATGGGGACTCCACCATTTCCCTGGCCAGCCTGTTCCAATGCTTGACAACCCTTTCCATGAAGAAGTTTTTCCTGATATCTGTAAAGCACATCTGTAAAGTGCACTTCATCAGTGAGTGAGGGCGTTGGGGTTGATGCAGTATGCCCATCTCACGCAATGCAGGGTTCAGCTGTGCTACCGTCATTTCTAGGAAGACATTGTTGGTGGTTACTCAGCAATCTCTGTGTGTGCAAATACTATTTGGAGACATAAATACATTCTCCAGTTGAGATCCCAGTGGGAAAAGCTACATGACCAAATCTAACTCCCAGCCTGAACTGCACATGCAGCCCATTAGCTGCATCAGCAGCAATCTGTGGTGCACGTTTGTAAAGCGTACAGCAGCCCTCCAGCCAAGACCTCACCTAGAGAAGTACCCTGACTTTTCTCTCTATCCCAAACAACACCATTTATTTTCCCAATAAATACCATTTATATTCCCAATATGTAATTACATTTTGTGTGTATCAAGTAATCTTATGCTATCGTTTTAAACTTAATCAGTGGCATAATGGGACTTTTGATTCCCATTTCTTACTTCTTTTTTGGGGGGTTCTTGAACGTGCATGGGTTGCTGCTTATGTGACACACCCAGCCAGCCACTAGTTTAAAACCTGGTGTTTTGCTTCTGTTTGTGTACTTAAATCCTTTTAACACTAGAAAGTTTTCTTACAATAAGATACAACTGAAAACCTTTAAGAAACATCTTAAATGTCTACCCAGAGAATTTAACCAAAAGCTCTCTTGCTTCCTCCTAGGTTTTTATGGCTATCAATTAAATTTATTATACAGTAATGAACCATGCAGGATCTAAACTGACCCAGGATTTACTTTAATGGATCATTAACTTGCCAAACTCCCCCTTCTTCTTTCTCCTTCCTGATATTTTCTTGTCTTGCCAGAATTCTCATTATCCCAGCTATTAATCCGTTTATTAACTTTGGACAAGGATGTATTTCATTAATGAACACTTAAAAATTAATGATTGCGCAAATTAAAAGTCTGCTGTAAAAGAATAGAATACAAATAGGCTCATTAGGATATGAGTTTTATTTACACTCCAAATGAATGGCACACGGACAGTGGCTAAAACTGGTGGCAAAATCACAGTCATGCAAAAGTCAGTTCAAACTATTTAAAGTTTTCTCCTGACTTCAGTAGTAGATGTACAGAATTCGGTCTTATAGACAATTATTAAAAGTTTATGTTTCCATAATGTGACTTTAGAAATAATATTGTAGATCAACCACAAAAGTAACTTCCATTAAAATGTCAGCTGTGCTTTTCATTCTTGTAGGCTTCAAAGGCAGAGGTTCGAATTGCAGTTCTGTCGGAATAAAACACCGAAGCCAGTGTAGCTACTGACAACCTCCCGTTTTGTCCCTAGTTTTCCTAGAAAGTACGATCAAATGTTTAGGACCTAGATTTCCTAGAAAGTATGACCAACTGTTTAGGACCTAGTACTGCTGAATGCTTGGAAAATATATGTAATAGGAATCACACTGGTATTGCCTGCTCAGATACCAACCCACAGCATGCGTGCAAAACAGGGGAAAATCACTACACCAGGCAACAAGTGAAATAATTCATGGTTTTATCAAATCATATATTTATAATCTGTAAATAAACAACTTATTTACCCTTTCTGTAAGCATTTCCCAGAAGACACTACTGGGAAAAGAGCTGAACTGACACACACGCATGCTTTCATTACTTTTTTATGGCTGTGCTATTCATCGTGCCTCCTGTGAGACAGCGATGTCCCAGAACAGCTACCTGAGAGTCGATAGTTCTGTGTTAGCCACACTTCAGGAGAATCAGGCAGACTATTTTTTTTTTCTCTTTTCTATTTTGATCCATGCATGAATGTGTTACTGTTAAGGATTTGGGGGTTTGCCCATGTTAGCATTCATATCAGTTTACATCACTAATTATTATCACTCTTGCTCACACAATATCAGCCCTGTACAAGTTATAAATATCTAATAGAAGTAAATGGTGTATTTTGCTATTTTGCATTCATGACAGATGTCACAGTGTCTGTGTTATACTGCAAATGACTGCAAAGTGACTTAGTTTTGTGCTTGTCTGATGAGCCTTGGAAAGAGCAATGCAAACTTGGATGGTTTCAGGTTTCCTGGAGCTTGAGTACCGAACACTGTGGAAATGTCAGTGAACCAGTAAATACATGTTGGCGAGCACATTCCAGTCTAAGAAATTGTTTTGTCACCTAATTTGCTAATTTGATTGATTTTGGAATTTATTAATTAATTTAGTTTGCTGCGGATTTGATCTCTTCTTGAGAAGAAGGATTCTTCTGACTGCTAAGATCAGTAGATCTAAAGCATCCTGATGTGTCCTGACTTCACGCGAGAGGGAAATCTGGGTACAGACCTTTTTTTTCACAATATGTTGGGTTCCATGAAAAGGAAGCCCCAGCATGTGTCTTATAAATGAACCACAGTATGATCTGGCTAAGTCCCCAGTCTGACCTATTGGAGAACAAGTCTCCATGCAGAGAGCATGGCAGAGCACCCTCAATACTCAGCACAGACGAAGTCTACATCATGCAATGTTGACAGCAATACTTATAACACATTATAAAGTATGGACTGTGCATGAAGCGCTCTTATATCGGCCACAGCAAGAGGAAGTTATACAAAATTACATAGTTTATCTCCCTTTGAGCAGAATGGCTTTAATCTAGCAGATGTTCTCCACCTTTCTGACCAAAAATAAACAGCTGGAAAGTGTGTCTTGATCCAGGGTATTCTAGTGCATCTTCTGAATCGTCCACGTCTACACTGTGGCTACTCTTCTTTAACCTGATGTGGATATTCACTCAATCACACACGGGTTTTATATTTCTAGCAGAGCATATTAATCTTACCAACATCTGAACTTGCTGGATCTGGTAGCTTCCCTTGGTATTGGTTTTATATGAATGCCTAATAAATTCCGTCTATAAGCTTCACTCTATTCTTACTATATCTATATCTCTGAGTTAGCCTTCTAATGAACATGAAACTACCTCAGCAAGTCCACGACCTAAAAATGACCTGCAGTCATCTCGTAAACATTTGTGCTGAACCACATCACAAGTTATTCTCCCTTTCCAACAACTTATAGACCAGTGGGAATCAGCAAAGGACTTTTTCCCATTATCCCTCGCATACAGGCTGGAGGCAAGCAGTCGCAAAAGGGTCCAAGGTTTCAATGCTTTCATCTTGAGGCAACACAAAACTACTTAAGAGCTGCATCTCTGTCTTGTTCATTTTATTCATTTTAGGGATTTAATGCAAATTCCTGGCATCATTTCAAAGCATGTTCTTTAAGTTAATAAAATTATGATATTAAAAGGAAAATAATAATGTTTTCTCAGTGCTACAGCTCCATTGTGCAGATTGGTGGGTGTACCTTCTGCCAGGTCACCTTTGCTACATTTAATAGCAATTGTAGATCTCAAAACCTCACGTAAACTGTAGAAAATTAAGAGCAATAAGACCAGTAAATTCTAGTTTGGCAGTATTTATTATTTTTTGCTTTCTTTGAAGAGATTTACCCCCTCTTGGAATAAATAAAAGAAACAAATAAGAAGAATGTTGCAACATGTTTACCAAAGTTAGGAGGCCTGAGTTTGGGATTCAAAGGTGGCAGTCTGGAAAACAGTGCTATTTTTCTCATCTGATGCCCTAGGGAACTCTACTGCGTTTCTGAACGAGGTGGTGGCACCATGTATGTTGTGGATAACAGCAGCACCAGCTTGTGACTGACAGCAGTTCCCAAACATCAGCAGTGTTAATGCAGGTGATGTTATGATGCTCAAACCTCTGGTCATTGACGTAAGACATAGTGTAATAGCTAAACTCTTCTCTAGGTGTCTGAATCAGATGCAAAAGTACCCTGTTTTTCTTTAGTCCTTGGTCTTTGCTACTACTTTCCTGATGGACTCAAAACACCCATTTACAGAGCCTTCCTTAGAGCACCTGAAACAGAAAGGGATGTTTGTTGCTGCTTCTTGCCGGTAGACCCTTCCAGAAAGAATTCCTCTGCATAAGGAAACAGCTAAAGAGCTTTTAGAACCATCTCAAAAACCCCAGAAAAATATGAGATTATTAGACAACTGCATTTTATTCTCTCCTTGATGTGTTTTCAGAGAATAGCTCGTAATTTCTTAATTCTTTGTTCTCACTCTCCTCAGGTTCAGAAGTGCTTGATGCCTATGTGAGAGCAACTAAGGATGCTAATTTTGCTTTTTGTCTAGTAATAACCTCGGGTCTACCAAGCTTTTAAGACCCTGTAATTTGCATAACTTTTCTTCAACAGTAGAGAAAGAGAACAATAAAGCCCTAATTTGAGAGTCAACCTTTCTGAGATTAAAGGAAAAAGAAACTATATGATTAAATTGTCAAAATGTTTCTGCAGAATGGGTAACTATTGCAGTGCTTCAAGTTAAAACTTAATCTTCTTTCATCCTTTTCCATATCATCACCTCTACTACTGCCAGGGTGGAAATTTTTCTTGGAGTGTTTGGATTGTTGTACCAGAATTGTTTTTATTTATTTACTGGATAAAATAACCCCAAAGGTCACTTGTCATCATGAATACCATTTGCAGCAATCTGATGGCTTCTTCCCTAGAAGTTTATCTCTCTTTATTGCCTTACTGGTGATTAAATAATTTTAGGAATAGAAAAAGCTAAAATACTAGAGTGAATCTGAAAATTCTAGCCTTTGGGGGTAGATCAGTCCTGTGACCTTTTTTAGGTGGCAAATAATAAGAAAAAAATGCTAAAAATTTTAGCTCATCTAACACTTAGGATATCATATGTACTAGAACAATAGAACATCCATGTCTTGCGTCAACAAAGTCATGATGCATTGCAGATACCCACCCAGGTTTGCAAATAATTTAGTTTCTGCAATTTACTTAAGTTAAATAAGATTTTCCCCTAATAGATGGAACACCTGTTGTTATTGCCCAAGATACAGATCAATATACCCTTCATTAAATTTCTCTTTCAATAGTTATTTAATCTGTGTAAATTAATTTGCAATCCACTATGACTTATTTGTATTACATTCTTCTTTATTGATTGATCCATGCGGTTAGGATGTAGGTAAAGTTCTTTTTAACATATTGTTGTGGAACACCTGCTTTTTCTGGGGTGCTCCTGGTCCCAGCTGAGGTGAGAGGTACACCGATTTGTGTTTCTAAGGGGTTAGTGGTGAGAAAAGACACCAGGATAACAAAACCCTCTAAAATGATCCAGAGGAAGGATTTGCCTCCTTCCAGTCAGGTTCTTTTAAAGACTATTTTTACAGTAGTTGATATAAGTAAAGCAAGAAAAAGATTGCTTTTTCCTTTAACTTCAAAAGGAGTCTTTCTACCCTCAACTTCTTTTTGTAACAATGAAGAGTCTAAAATACAAACTATTTGGAGGCTAGAAAGTGCCTCTCCAGCCACGGTACTGAAGAAATTCCGGTACCAATAATTAAGCAATAATCCCATCAATTGTGCTGATTTCTCAAGCTCTAAGGTACAAAGGGATCGCAACTGGTCGTGGGTCCCAACAGTTGTAATGAGAAAAATATTTGAAATATTACATCGTTAGCAGAATTTTCACAGCAATACAGAAAAACACCTTGTTCCTGGCCTCCACGTGATGGAAATCTGCTTTGCACTATAGAAATCTCTGAAGTTTCATGGAACTGAGGCCTTAGATACTTCCAGTAAGCTCAGCTATGAGGATCTTCATGTCCTACAGCACATGGTAAACCTACTGGAAGTGGGACATTTCGTATATTGTAGGACCGAGTAGCAGACATGAGGACATGCCCACAGGGCACATTGTGAGCAGACGTGCTCTCACTTTACCCACGGCCCGTGCTGACCAAGTGCCACATAGCTGTGGTTAGTGTGGCACTGAGCCCGTGCTGACGCCGTGGGGAGAGGCAAAGCATGTTACCTCTGCTTGGCACTGCACGAGCATCGTCACAGCTTTGGGCAGCTTGCAGCATGGGCACAACAAAGAGGTGGTTTTAAGGTCTCATGGAGGTAAGATGTAAGACCTTTACTTGCTGGCGTTGCCCTTCCAAAGGCTTTTGTCCCCAGATTAGCTCTGCACAAGTCTTTTGCAGAAGGGAGGAATGAGGGGACTCTTTCTCCTACCTCATCAGCTGACACATGTGCAGCATGGGGACATCCCTCCCCACCCAGGTTAAACCTACTCCTGGCCCTGCAAGAGCCTCATGCAAGGGTTGAGTTGAAGTAAAGGCTTTGCATTTCCCCTCCGTGCGGTTGAAGTCGGGCACGCTCTGAACTCTGTTGTACCAACCCTCCCAGAGCAACGAAGCGTTCAAGCTCAGAAGTAAAGATGAAATATCAGGGCTTCCAATCATTTTTAGATCACCTGGGTGTCAAAATTCTGCTGAAAATTGTAGAATAAATTTTTGTATTGCCTGGAAATTGTGAAACTACTTTTGTAATATCACTGATTTATTCTGCAGGGAAAAAGAGCCGACTCCCTTAGAGATGTGTATTCTAATATTCTTCAACAATGGCATCTAGAGAGCTGAACCTTCAAATATGGCAATATTAGTGTGTTAGTGTGTGTGAAAAGCCAATGGCTCTTTTCTTACCGATGTGCATCATCAGGACTGTTTCTACAAGGAAGAGAATATGTTTTCAATTATTGCTCTGATCTCCCATGTGGGCAAGGGAGTGGGAGAAGTTTGCTCTTATACATAAACCACTGGACCTGTAGTCTCATAACATTCCATATTTACAGAATTCATCCTGTAAATCAGAGCAGCTTGTTCAGTTCTGTGCTATATGTTGTTACATTTGCAATAGTTCATTTCTTCCTTCCATATATTTTCATACAGTCCCGTGCTCCTTTGGGGAAGCTTGAACCTGAAAAAACGTACAGGGGAATATAAATGATCTGCCCTTTTCCAGCTGACTAATGTGAGCCATAAACCACTTTATAACACAAAGGAGAGTTAACATCTGGTCAAGTTTACTCATCATAAACACACCTGAATGAAAAGTACTTCTTGTTCTGTGGAGTAGAGCCAAGTGAATGATAGACCAAGACAGACATTTCATGCTGTTATGTGCAAGAGCTCTCTTCTTGCATTTCAATGGCTAAATTAGAGGTAACTCGATAGTAAAATATGCAGGTAGCCTCAGGACACATCATATATTCTTTTATTCTGAAACCTTTCTGTAATTAAAAATGAAACCTAATTGCAAACTCCCCATTCTTTTTGTAAAATGTCAAAGAATTGATGTTTTTTCAATGTCAGTGTCAATTCAGTCCAATAACAATGTCAGGTCTGGTGCAGTGATGCAAAGTTTGTTTTCTTAACAAAATTTATGCTTCAACAACTTTCTATCTGGGACGGAAAAAAAAAAAAGGCAATATTAGAGATGGCTAAACCTGACATATTAGCCTTACTATCCTCATGGCTTTCATCGTGGCTTTTCTGGTGGTGTTAATTGTCCCACTGCAAAAATACAGAGCTAGATGACAAACTTTTCTCCTTTTCCTAAATCTTTTCCCCGGGCAGGCAGCTGACAGCTCTCCAGCACCGCCCTCTGTGCTCGGAGAAAGCAAACAGCCCCAGCCAGCGGCTGCAGCCCGGCAGGAGCAGAAGAAAGCTCCGAGGGACCAGGCGAGCATAGGCCAAAGCGGTGACTGTGCCCAGGAGGGAAGGATCCCTTCGTGTAGGGTTTTGTAGCCCCTCCGAGCAGAGAGCAGGAGATGCTCTTCATGGGGGGAGAGGGCTGCCGAGGGGATGCTCAGAGCTTGCTGCCGTGGTCAGTGGTCCTCCATGGTCGTTCTCTGGCATTCGGGGATCTTGTAATGCTGCCGGGTGAAATGCATCCTTGTGCTTCAGCAAAACCCAGCTTCTGTAATCGGTGGGGCCATATCAGGTGGTGATTATGTCTGGGGAGGGAGAAAAAGAAAAAGAAATCACTTTTTCTACTTAGATCTCTGGAGTTAACAGAGATCCTGCTGGAGTCAGGTTCTGCTGGTGTAATTCATGCTGTTCACAAGCAGCCCTGCTGAATTCATTGGGACTGTTTGCAAACTAATATACTACTCAACATGAGTAAACATGCCCGTGTCTGGCCTTATATAAATACAAATCAGCCTGGAGACTGTAAAATAAATACAAACAACATTCCTTTATTCCAGCCCAGGAGGAAAAAGAGGAATGGAGAATGGTTCAACTGTTTTATTTCCTCCCTCTCGGCGTAGGAGATGGCCAATATATAAGTACCCCTCTGGAGTTTACAGTGTATTATATAGTACCTATTTCTACTAAACCTGAGTCTATACTAGCAAGAAAGACCTTTCTTCAAAGAAAGGTTACATGTCTGCTGCTATAACCTGCATTTCTTCATGCCCCTCTTGAGTATCGCTGCTGGCATTTAAATCCCCTGTGCAGGCAACTGTGTTGCTGAGGCATCTTTACTGCACCAACACCGTTAGGTCTGTTGCTCCGTTCTGCTTTCATCAGCTGCCTTTTGTCATTCTGATCATAAACGCCAGGGACAGGGGGGCTTTAGTCTGTGTTGTGCAACCCGGCATCATGCAGATTTGGTCTGTGACTGAAACTTAGAGATTTACAAGTAACACATCTCAAATTCAGGAGTTTATTCCTTTTTTTGTTTGCAGAGGAATAAAAAAAAAAAAGGGCAGAAAGTTTCAGCTTGTGTGTGTTTTGTAAAACCTTGAGAAAACAACCTCATATGGCCCCAACCAAGTTGAACAGTATTCTTTAAAAAAGAAAACAGTCCTAAATTAAGAGTGGAATTTTAGCCTCAGCTTTGAATTTCCTGGCTTTTGTTGGTTTCTTATATACCCTCATTATTTCAGTGGTGTGTTGTTTTTGGTCTGACTAATATTTACAAATTGTTCCATCCAACCTTTAGATGTCTACTGTTTGAGAATGATTCATTTCTCTTTGACTTCATGAACAAAATTTGTACAGTGGGTCTTTTTCCTGCTGTTGGTGTGTCTCTCCCTGCTCCAGACTCCATTTCGTTCTATCGTAATAACCTGTGCGGTTGCCTTGCAGCTTCTGAGCAGTGTGCATTTCAAACCGGGAGCTGTACCTTTGCAGGGATGTCGTTTAGGGAGACCAACAGTCATTTTGCTGGCCCAGGATGAACAGCCTGAATGAAATACAGCAGCACAGCAGTACAAGCTGGTACTCAGATGGGATGCTGGCAGCAATTCTCAAGTACTGAGTTATTCCAGCGGGGTTTAAATAAATACTTGAGAGAAGAAATTAAAAAATTTGTGAAAATATAATTTAAAAACCTCTTTACATACATATATACATTTATTTTTAAATGATTAAATATTTTGTCAAAGGTATTCCATAGGTTTGCACAATAGTAATGGTGCAATAACAACAGTGATTTGGGCTCCCTGGCCCGCTGGGTCGACCGCTGTCAGTATTAGAAAAACAGCTATAGCTTCCCAGTATAATTGTCCTGAACCAACATGAAGTATCCGGAGCGCTCTGTTCTTTGGCAGTAAGTTATGGATAATCCTCTAATTTAAGTTTATGAATGCCAGGGATCGTGTAGTATCCAGAAGCAGCAATTTGACAGCGTGTCAAGAGGTACAGTGTCTTCCTGATAAGCATAACCAAGGCAAGGATAAAACCATGTTGCAAGCCCGAGCCTAGCCTTCCTTAGCCAGTCCTACTTGTTGTAGTGGGTATGTGCAGCAGCTCACATCCTGGGAAAGAGAGGAAGGGTTACCTGGGCACGGAGTGGCCCATGCAACCAATACCTCTGGTATCCTCCTCCTTCTCCTGCAAGGAACCGCAGGGCACATATACCCTGCTGCCATAGCCCGCTCTTGTAGTGACGGTCAGGATGCCAGTCCCATGTTCTGTTCAGTAAACTGACCATGCCTCTCTTTTCAGAACTTGTTTGGAAGCTAAGGACAACTGAAAGACAAGTTAGGCAACCAACAACTTAATTGTGACAGTTAGAAGGAATATCTGTAATGCGTTATACCAGAAATTAGTTCGATCTGTTACAAAAGCCTCCGTTAAAGAGATGCTGTTTGCAAAGAGTGATGCAGAAGAACAGAGTGGGACATGGAAAAAAACAGAAGAGAAATAAAAGTAATTAAATGTGACCACTGCTGATGCAGAGATTTCCCTGTTTTTTATTGGAAAAGATCCATTTCTAAGGTTCGTACAAAGACAGAGGAACAATTCTTTTTTGGTGCAATTTGTTTTGCAGAGATATATTTCCAAAATCTTTCAGTATGCCTGATATTAGTTTCTGAGCCACAATATCCAGAGTAAATGTCACATGGAAAAAAAAATTGTTGCTGGTTAGGCATCAGATTTCTCCTGGCATTGCATAGTATCAAGTCTTGTGATCTATTTACATTTAAAACTTGTAAAATTAATGAATGAACCAAGACAGAGGGCCCTTGTCTGTTTGCAGAATTTCTGAATTACACTGATTTTCTTATTTAATTTTTAAAGACTGTAAGTGTTCAGTTTTAACCAAGATTTAGTTTTCAGCAATGCAAATTTTTCTTAATGCTAACAACAGATGTTAGCAATATACCCACATTCAAGAACACGTTTTGTATGTGACCATACTCAATGTAATTGCCACATCATTTGGTAAATTGGCATTACAAACAAGTCTCAGGGGAGGTAACATGACTCCTTCTGTATGTCATCGCTTTTGAAATTTCCATGGTAAAGAATCAGTGCTTAAAGCTCTTCTTTCTATATCGACAAGTCAGATAAAAAAGCTTATAGTTGGGACTTGCTGTTGCCCAAGGACCTGATATAGCCTTGTTGTACTACTACAAGTGTACTTTCACGCGGGACAAGCATTTGTGTCGTGTTGCCTTGCAAACAAGCCTCAGTATGTGCCCCTTATAGAGCTAAGTGTGCTATACCATGTATTTAAATAGTGGCAGACTGTGGAGAAATAACAGTACAGAACTTAAATTTTTTGTCACTTAATTAGTCCCAATATACAAGTCGTGTAGTTTCATGGTAGCTGTTAGAGCTCTCCTATCACTGTGGTTATTGCTTATGCCACTCCAGACTGGAAATATTAAACAGAAACAGTACTTTTAGTTTCTCTGGCTAACGTAACCCATCAAATTACCTCTATCTGCCACAGATGCTGTTCCAACTTTATTATATTACAAGTAAATGTGCTTGGAATGATGTCTGGCTATCAGCATTTTGTCATTAGAGGAGAGAAAAGAAGACCAATGGTAGACAGATATTATTATCTAGACTGTAATGAGTCCCTCAGGAAAATTTAAGGGGTAATTGTAACAAGCCTCTGGATGGACCAAAAAAATATTAGTCAAATCTCATCTGTTCTCCAACTTCCTTCTTTCTTTAAACTGTCAACACTTTCCATGCTTTTTGGCTCAAAATGCCTGTCTTCATCTCAGCTAAGCTCCATATAGCTTTTTACTTCCTTACAAAGTTTTCAAAAAGCTTAAGAGGCTTCTTAAAGTGTCGTTTTGTATGTGGTAGTAAATCCAGCTGAACTGGATGCACTAATGAATTTGTCAGAGTATTTATATGGAAGAGATGTGGGGAAAAAGTTCACGCTGTAATCTGTGCATCTCTAACGTGGAAGTATGTGCCAAAACTGAGAGCTTGGTGTCTCTACCTGACTAATGCCTTTCTACAGAAAACATCTGACTGCTAACACTTGAAATGGACCCTTTGTTTAAGGCAATGGATATTGAACAACACTTAGAAAAAGGGATCAAATGTATGATTTCATCATGGACAGTTTTACTTTTTATTTTGCTACAGGAAAATGGAAGTCTTCATTTCCACGACTATTTAAATAGCTCTGTCTCCAGTCCCAAAATACTTTCCAGTTCAAATAGTCCGTGAAATAAAGATCTCTCCCTTTGATGGAATAAAGATGGTTTCCTGTTCTAGGTGTGTTCTTTTAGGTGTCTGCTAGGACACCTAAGCCCAAGTTTCTAGAGCTGACTTGGGAAAAGGGCAACTGCAACAGCCAAACGCTCATTTGTTTTTTCCATGCTCTTTGGTGTCCTTATGTTACTCGCAGCACTTACATCAAGACGTAGAGAGCCAAGATAGTATTAGGAACATACAAAATATTGAATATTAACATGTGATACCAAAAAAAGAAATAAATATTCTCTGAGATGGTGGCAGGAGGCAAATAGTGGGGAACACTGCGATGAAATTCAGAAAAGTTACCGCAATACCTATTAGGCGTGGCATAGTGTCCTAGCAGACTGCTAGATTACTCTGGTTCTTGGTGTATTTAAAGATGGTCTGGAGGATCTATTATAAGGCTGCTGTCTTGTCTAAGCTCCTTGGTTAATTTGTTAAGTTTTTTGTCCTGTGGAAATAATATTCTGAATGTGAGCTATAGGTGCTGCTCGGTACCCACTAACTGTGGTGCTTGTCCGAGGTGGATGTTAGCTCTGTGTGACCATTGGAGTTCATGACCAGTGTTTATTCCTTATGTGACACAGAAGAAGTCAATTCTCAGAGAATTATTGGATCCTGCTCCATTTTTCCCAGAGCAGCTCAGACCTGCTGAATGCTGCTGAGCAAACTCACCTGTAGGATAGCGTGGAAAACCTTGCAAACTCCTCGCCATTTCAGGCCAGTAGAGAAAGAAGCTGAGGAGCTGTCAATATTTATATTTACACCTAGAGATTCATATTTTGGGGGGTTTTTTGGTCTTTTTTTTAGGGGGGTCAGACTGGGAGACTCAAAAACTTGTTGAGCTTTGGACAAAAATAGCACATTTCTCTACATTTTCTTTTTCTTCTCTCACAGTTTCCTCCATTGACTTTGGTTCAGCTCTCACTGGACCAACAAGCTCTGAGAGCTCCTATAAAACTCTAAAGTAAAAAAGAGTGTGCCTGCCAGGTGGGATTTTTTTTCCCCAAGTGCTCACAGCTCTAATTTTCACCACATGTGAACAAGTGTTTGCAGTTTTAAAGATGTGTTGAGTAATTGCACATGCGAGACATCTTCTCTTTAACGTTCCCAGTGTGTTCAAAGCTTTTCTGTGAGAACACCCCTGTTAACAATGGAGTTGTGGCCTTTAGCTTATGCTTAAGTGGGTACTGCTTTGTGCTGAAATATAATTGGTAGCACTTGCCTATTCTTATTCCCTTAGCTTAGCTAATGAAAGACACTGCTATAATCTACTTCTCTCAGGATCAGGGTCTGAGCCTACAAAATCTCTCTCTACAAGGTGGTGGAAAGTCTTCTGCAACTACCATTACTGTAGGTACCATTTCTTTGTATCAAAATAGGAAACAAGGAGGCTTGTAGCCTCCTCTGTTGGGTGAGGCTGTAAAATGATGCGCTGCTTTTACACATCAATAAACGGGAAGACCCCCCCTATGCAAAAGGGGTTTGTGATCTGTCAGACAGATGAAATGTGCAGGATACCTGGTCACCTTCCCGTTGACACCACCGAAATGGTGTGCCACAGCTTCAGCGGTGACTGAACAGTTCTCAACACAGCTGAGGAGGAGGGAGAGATTTATCATCGGCCCTGATCATCCTCTTTCCATGCACCGATAACCGGGAGAGGGATGACTTAGGTGATGTTATTTCAGTGCATCACCATCCAAAAAACCTGTCTTTAGGGGAGTCTCTCATAGCCTGCTTGAATGTCCTGTATGACTGAGTCCGGCCACCATCTGCAAGAGACTAAACCAAAGAAGAATGGGTTTGGAGGGCTGACAGAGCTGTGGGACACAAATGAAGTACAAATGGTAGAAAATGAGATTTGAAAGCAGGTGAGAGAACAAATGTAATTGCTGTGAGATAGGACTCAGATAACAACCGTGTTTTCTTAGTTTCTGTAGGCTGCTATTGTCCTGCCCAGTAACTCTGTTCCAAAGCAGTACTGAAATGTGTATTACGTCCAAAATTGGCTGCCTTTAATCATTACTAGAAATGGAATTAAAAACAATGTATTGTTGAACCTCATGGTGAGAAAACTGTAAACTATTCTCTTTTCCTCCATTGGTCTGAAAATATTGTATAGTCTAGGGTTTTATTTGAAATAACACATGATAAATAGCCTGGTAGATGTTTTGTAAATTTTAGGAACTATAATTAAAAGTCATTTACTCCTAGTTATTTCTGGAAAGTGGCTGACGATCGCCTGTTCTGCACTGCCCTCTGCATGGGGGAGCACCGAGCCACCCATCTCTCCTTACTGTGCTTGGAGGAACATCGAAAGTGCCTACAACAAAGATACGGCTTTTAAACCCAAGCAAATGAGCTGCAAGCACCACTTACATTTATATTTGTGCAGCGATCAAAAGTTTCGGTCAAGACCACCACCCTACTGGGCTATGCGCTGTAGTTGTCTTGAATCAGACACAAAATAGAAGTTGCACAGCTGTGGCCAAGCAGCCATGTCTTGAGGCAACCCTCACCAACAAATTTGCAGGCTGAACCCCTCCAGCAGGTCACATATACAGAAGCGTGTGAGTACATTCTCCCTTTGAGCTAACACAGCTGCTTTTTAAGCTGCAAATGGAAACGCTCTTACTTTTCAGATCCAGAGGTCTCGGGTTCAATCTCTATAGATAAACTCTCTGGAGATGTGCTTACATTTACAGTGTAATTCAAGGCAGGAAAAACAAGTGAGCACTTTTAGATTATCAACACCCTCAGAATGAAATCTGTTCATTAGAGTTATGACAGGCCCAGTGATTCATTAGTTGGAAAGAGGTTAATATGCATTTGTAGATATAAACCAGAGCTGATCAGAACAGATTGAGTTCCCTCAGTAGTAGCTTATTACCAAAGAATTAAAGGTTGCAGTGGGATCTGCATCTAAAATTGGAGGAAACTTCTTGGCCAGAAACGCTTTGGTGCTATTATTGTTTTTAACTTGAATTGCTCTTTTCCCTTGTTGGTATTTGCTCTATGATGTATGTGTGGTGAGCAACTGTAACACTTCTCCAGAACGGTATAAACTTGTCATATTAAATTTCACTTGGAAATTAAAAGGTTTCTAATCAGCAGAGCAGTGTAGTTCTGGAACAGCCTTCCAGGAAAAATGGAGGCCAATAAATTTAACCATAATGAAGCCTGAAGAGTTTATAAAGGGGATTATATGACATAGTCCTTAGAATATTAGGGGACTGAAATTGATGATCTATGCGGCTTATTTTCCGAACCATATTCCTATGTCTGGATATTTCAGCCCTTCTCTCACAACACATTTTTGCAGACAATTCTGTGATCGTTGCTGCGTGAAGAGTACCGGACGCTAAATCCCAGAGTACCGTTTTATGGTGGCCCATATTTACAGCTGCTGAATTTCAGTTTAAAAATATATGCTATGTCAAATTATTTTAATGTTACTTCTTTATGCAGGTAATTGAGGTGGTTGTTACAGGACTGAAGGGAATCTAACATAACACAAGAACATCTGTAGCAGGTTAGAAGTCCAGTTAACCCAGCACCTTGTCTCCAACTATGGCTGAAAGAAAAGACTTAATGAGCAGAGCAAGACTGTGGTAGTACTTCTTAGAATTACTTTCCTAACTTCCAACAATTTGATGCCTAGGGACTTCCCAGAAATCAGATCTAGTTCCTCTGGCCTTCCTAAGCCCTCCTCTGATTTTTCTTCCCTGAATTCAAGCAGGCACTTTTTTAAAAACATGAAGGTTTTGACACCCCGGTGCAAGGACTTCCGCAGCGAACCTGCACACTGCATGGAGAAGCTTTTCCTTTTGATGCTGCCTGCTTGGTTAACTTCATGAACAGAACAACAGTGAGTATCCAGGCTACTGCAGATGTACTCTCTCATACTGCCATTCAGCCGTCTCTTTTCCAGGTTGAACCATCCCGATCTGCCTGTGCAGAATTCAGCCTTGTCTTGATTACCCTTGCTACACATATAAGGACCTTTTCTCTTCTGTTATATCCTTTCTGAGACAGGGAGACACTAAAACTACAGAGAGCATTCAAGATTCGTGCATACCACAGATTGATAAGTTGACTTAAAGATGTTCTTTCTTTGTCTTGTTCTCTATTCCTTTCCTAGCATCCTAACATTCAGTTTTCTTTTTTCAATACCTGTTGAGTACTGAGCTATTTTCATAGAACTTTCTGTTCTGATCCCCAAATCTCATTATTGAACGGCTTCAAGCCCACTACTTGTGACTTCTTTTTGATGTAGTCCCAGGTTATATTTTAGTAGAAAATATTTCCAGTGTCCCTTACCATTAGTGGAAGCTGCTCTTGAGCATGAATATACACTTTTCCCTCCTCCATCAAGAGAGAGACTCAGTCCTAATTCAGCCTCCAAACTCCTAGTTGAAGTTACCCATCTTGGCTTCTAGTTTATTTCTACGTCTGTTTTCCATTATAAAACAAGATACCATCTGTATCTGTCTACAATTTCTGGTTGCCTCAACACAGCACAGCTGCATAAGGGTTACAGGTCTCGTTACTTGTTGGAGATCCAGCTAATTGCTCCAGCTATGGAGAGTATCTTCTTAGTAGCACGTGAAACCTGGGATGTTATCAGGACTTTGTTTAGAGACCAGCTCTGAAAATAACCATTCAATTAAGAATAATTTTTCAAAACTTCCCCCCCCCCAAAAAAAAGCAAAGTTAAATAATTCACAGTCTTTGTAAAAGGAAGAAAAAAAAACAGGCACACTTGGGGCCTTTCCTTAGATGTTTTGATACTCATAGAAATAATGGATTTCAGTGTTTACTGTCTATATTATTTAGGTTACTGGAGAGTGCGTTTATAAGCAAATGCAGGAGTTTCCCACCAACAGTGGAGTCTGTGGGAAATAATAGTAGTAGTCCAGAATGTCAGCACATTTCCCTCTTCTTACTTACATTTATTTAGTCTTTACCGCTAATTGCCATCCATTTTTGGCTGCTAATGTTAATTTTTGGCTGTTTTTTTTCCTCTAATCTGCTAATTCCCTGAGAGATTGTTTCATATAGTTAGGTCAGTAGTTTACATATTTTATCTGGAAACTCATGGTGTTCTTTTCTTACTATAAACAGCTAGTGAAGCAGTATGGGAACTGGAGCAGACACATATGAACTTCCCCCAAGAGCAAGCTCCACTGATTTTCTGCTTTGCTAACGAGTAAATTAGAGTGAGCTAGCTAGCTGAAATTCTTGAGTTTTTATCCTTACTTGTATGACCAGTGCTGAGCATCCACAGAAGGAGCTAGCTAATAGGGTGCCATAAGGTTTAACCAGTGCTTGTTATAGCTTCTTTAATCTTTGTGGGAAAATTGTTGTTCAATACAATTGTGGTCACTGACTGACATTTCTGGATGCATTTCTCCATCCAAGAGAATTGTGACTTTTTTTTAGGGATTTTTCCAACTATGGCTATGAAGTTTAAGTATTCCTGAGTGAATACAGTTTAATATTATTAATCACAAAGGACAATATAAAAAAGGGTAGCTTTGCTTTTTCACCACTCTGGAACACATGACCCTACACACTGCCTATGGAGAATTTACATTCTTTGAATAAGAAAACCTAATGGTATGAAACACATAGGAGTATGGTTGCGACGCCCAGTTAATATTTTAGTTTATCCAATAGTTCCTGCTTAAGTTGACATTTTAGATACCTCTGTCACCTGCGAATATTCAGTCTTTCCCCTCTCTGTTTAAAATAACACGCAGAATACCAAACCAAAAGCATTAGGCCTTGTGCAAAATGCTCAGCTTTAAATCGATCAAAGGAAATTGTTGTGCACGAAGATAGGTATCAGCAAACAGTTTCAACAGTGATATTGATGCAAGATTATAACAGAATGCAAGATCTTCAAAAAAATGGTAAAGCCTGTGGACTGTTTTGTAATCTTTATAGCCATCTAGACTGCTAGAATAGCAAGGGTAACATGCTCTCTACTTTGCTGTCAATAGTGACACAAAGTGCAAAGCCTCTCAGACTCAAGCTTTCTATATTTAAGACTCATCAGGTCATTGACGCAGAGCAATGTTTGGCTGTTGGTATTTAGTTGTAAGCAGCACTAGCGAATGATCATATTTAATTCAGTCTTATAAGCTTATGCTCTCTTCCACATTAGTTTGTATTTCTTGGTGCAGTTTACCATGTAAAAGTGTGTGTCTAATATTGTCAAAGAGGAGAATATGTTGAACCCATATTTATTCAAAGAGAACAATAAAGTAAGTTACTGTTTTCTTTACTGGAGAAAATGTCCGAAGTACTTTGAAATAATAATTTTTATATAATTAATCAATTTGTTTTTAAAAGGAAAGACATTTGCAGTTCATTTTTCCCCATCAAAAAAAAAACCAAAAACAACCCCAAAACAACAGCACGTACACAAGCTTTGTGATTGCACTCACTCTTATAAACAAACCGGCTAGCACTGCACATCCCGCGGGAGGTAGACCACCCAAATGAATATTCGAGAGACACGTTTGAAAATTCCTTTTGTAAAGCCAAAATTTTGACTGAGCTTTTAGGAACTTGACTTTTTGTGCTGCTGGGAAAAACAGAGCAGCTCTTTGTTTGGTGCGTGCTGAGGGAGAGGTGCACAGATGCTCTTTCCTGAAGGATTTTCTTAACTGTCAGCGCTGTTATTTAACAGCAATAATAAATGATAACATTTTGCACTTCTGCAGTCGCTTGAATCCAAAGAGCACCAAATGTGCTCAAAGAGAGTCCTCTAGAAGAAACTGGGGGTACAACTGCAAAGGGCAGGTTTTCCCCAGCTAGGACAAGCTGGACTAAGTCCATTGGCCTCAACAGAGAGGATGCGCTTCTGTGCAAACATCTTAACTTAAATCAACACAGACCCAAACCTGAGGAAAAACAGCGGCAGGAATACGGCCTTAGTGATGGAATTACTGACAGAGCTGATAGAAATAAATAACAAAAATACAGCTTTATCTTGAAGCTTATTTATCATATTTATTATGGGATAAAGGTTCAAAAAGGGGAAGGCTTTGCAATTCCTAGACAGCAGGCTATCTAGCAGTTTGGAAAATTGCCATGCTTTTCATTTCTGCAGGTTGGTGTAAAGGAAAGGTGAATCTTTCAATGCAAATGAGAAATTAGCTTGTAAACCGTTTGGGACAGAACTGATGTTTTTGTATCTTGGTCAGCTATGCTAGGGTAATGATGTTCTGTTTGAGGTCTCTCTGCATTACCCCATGAAAGTAAATAACAGGAATAATCAAGGAGAAAGGGTAAATGCTTTTCTTGTGATTTTTACTGCTGGAAAAAAAAAATACGAATGCAAGTCTAAAAAGGCCCTACACTCAAAGGGACCTTGTGAGAAAACATTCAAAGCGTTGCACAGTGCTACAACTCCTCTCCACCATCAGACGTGACCTTCCATTCACCGTAGGACCTGAAGTGATAGCTGCTCTTGTGCTGGGCAAGCAGTTACTGAAAGATCTAGGACTGTAAGATAGCTCTTCATGTCTGAGGAAGAACAACCGTGGGGAAATTCATATAGCCATTTTCCTTGCTTTTTGATTTAGGTTCTCCATGAGCATTCATGTGTCTGACTACTCCTTATTACAGAGACATTTTAGGGAAGGGATTGTAGGTGTGGGAACGTGGGTATTTAGTGTGTGTGACTGCACTTTGCTAAGCCATTTACAGTATTTATACCAGAATCTTTCACAGAGCTCCTTGATCTGGATTATCAGTTTTCTTTGTGAGACAAGTAGAACTGGAATGGGAGCGAGAGGCTCCGGTTTTCTCTTTTTATTGCTTATTGTAGAACAGCAATTGCTGTTCTACACAGCGTAGATGTGGAAAGGACAGGCGAGTACAGCAGGCATGTGCCAGCATGAAGTTACCTGATTCAAAGCTGTAGTAAAAGAATTAGACACAACCGCGGTGTGAACCGGGACACTGGGACGGCCCCAGGCTGGAAGCCAGGAGCTCACACTGCACGGCATCTCTCCTGCATCTGAAATCTTTGTGCGTTTGGGCATTTCTGCTTGCCAGGCTACTCGGCTGTCTGTGGTGCCAGTGCCACACTGAAAAATGCATGAGTACTCCATGTCAGAGCAAAGAAGCAGGGATCAAGAGCAGCCTAAAGCTGCCTCTTTTTACCCACAAAATCTGTGCCACCTTCAGGGCCAGACAAGTACAAGGACGTAGTGCAAACATGGCTCATACTTTCAGAACCTGCTGTGCTTGAAACCTGGTGAGAAAACCATTTGAGTCCATCACTTCTGTCAGGTCCTACTTAGTGAAGCACAGGGACGAGCTTCCAGATGAGGATATTTTCTTTATGAGATCGTTGGTGCAGCTTTGGTTTTAATATTTCTTTTGATTATAGAGTAATCCACTCTTTCTGAGTATATTTATTTGTTTTTCACTTTTCATTCCTTTATTTTCAAAGGCTGGTTCATGTTGACATTGCCAGTAGAAGAAATTGAAATAGCTGATGTGCACTGAAGGCTACACAGAATCATACCAAGTTTTCTGATTATAGCAGTCTTGATTAAAATGAAAATAAATATACAGGTGGAAATGTGACCCAGGAGTTTGCATTATTCAAAGGACTCTTTTTTTTTTTTTCCAAATGAGCTTTAATAGGATTATATATGTATGTTTTATAATATTGAAACTGGCACACCATTCAAACCTAGAAAAACTTTTCATAGTTGTATTTAATTATTTCTACTTCTTTGAAGCTTTACATATTTTCACCATATGGCAAGCATTTAATTTTTCCTATTTTTCTAGTGGAGATTAAATTAGAATGGTTATTTGGTTTAGCAAAAACCTTCAACCTATCTGTGCTGCAAGTCAAGGGTTCTGTAAGCTTGTTCTTCACTATCATCCTGTATTTTTCTTAACAGCTTGCTCCAAAACCTGATGAAGTCAACAAAGCGATTCCCATCATCTTCAGTAGGCTTTGGATCAAGCTCTATGAGAACAAGACAGTTCTTCACTCCTGCTGTGAAGCCGGTAACAGAACCACAAAACATTGATATTACCATAGCTTACACAAATATAGCGGCCATGTGCCACATGGCGGGTGGTCTTTTATACCAGCCAGAGGGAAATTAAACCAGCAGGCACGTAAAATGACAGTGAGACAAGAGGTCTTCTGTACCCTAGTTCTTGGAGGAGACGGTCTTGTTGCCTAGATTGTCTTGTTTAACCCGTTCCATAAAATAGGCATACCACTTATCCCTCCCCAGAGCCTGCTCGCTTAAGCTTGGATTAAATATGTCTTCTAGGCTGACACCTTAACTGGATTGAAGACTTTGAAGCATTTTCAATCACTGAGGCTGCTCCCACTACTGAAATATTCACCTAACACAGTTTGCAAACCGTAGGTGAAAAGTGACTTTTTGCGCCTCCTCGGGAAGCACTAAAAACATATTCATGTTAGTGACGATAGCGTTGTGCAGCACCTCTCCATGAAACAGTTGCATTTTCAGAAACAACTAGCAACTTTTATGTCACAAAACTGACCTGAAATCAAAGAAGAAAAACCTGAAACATTCTGAAAGCGTTATCTGCTGTTTACTTACATGAGACCGACATTCCTGTAGAAGGAATTTATGCCAAGAAAACAAGTAAATTCCATATCTTGCTGCTAAACAAATCAGCCTTGCCCAGTGGCTCAATGGCTAACTCCCAACTATAACCTAGTTAAGGTTATCTAGAGGAAAACGTTGTAATATGTGAAAGAAGCTTCACTCGACAAGACAAATGATGCCTCCTGGAAACTTTAAAGAACACCTGGGAACAATCTAAAATTCCATGTTTCTAAGTCCCTTATAGCTATTTACAGTGCCATTCTTTCCATAAAATGAATTATTATTGCCAATCCCTTACGCCATTTCATTTAGACACAAAGTCCTATTTTTCTAGTAAGAAAACATTCTTATTGTTAAATTTAAAGATTCCAGTTCCTAAAGATCATTCCCCATTGGAGGCAGGTAAGCAACCTGTGGAACTTAACTAGGCCTGCTCATGTGCTCTTATTTAACCATATGTTTTAACTGTCGTGCAGCAGTTGGGCCAAAAAAAGCAGGTTTATATGGAAACGAGAGAACCTTAAAAAGTTCTCATCTAATTCACCGTTCGTTGTAGAGTTGTTTCATAGCTCCGTGTCTTGGCTTCTTGCAAGAAGTCTTGGTACTTTTTGAGGGGTGTTCAAACCTGCTACCTCCACCAGAATTTTATGCTGAGACTAAAACTAAAAGGCGGTATTTCTTTTTATGCATTGGAGTGTCCTGAATTGTGTAACCCTGCTATGAATACAACATAAACTGTGATGTTTGTAGATTCCAGATTCATGCCTGGGAAAGAAATATTTGCTACAGGCAAAGAACCACTCAGCAGGGAGAGAGGAGCTTTGGATTCCAGTCTCTGGATGAATGTTTGTTTAAGGAAATTTAACCCAGGTCCCTAAAAGTCAGTTTTTACAGTCCTGTGTGCATATGTCTCTTCATCCATCAATCTACCCAATAATTTTTGAAACCATTGCCCTATCATCACAAAACTTGACAAGAGACTGGAAATCTCCAAGGTAGAAAATTTCCATATAGCATGAAAAATGTCTGGTTTGGCAGAGGAGAGAAAGTCACTGCAATATCTTCACAAGGAGAAAGGCAAAAGCTGAAGCTCACCTGGCTGGCAGCTAAAGTGGACCAAGTAGAGAAATCTGGAGCCCAACACCTCTACTGAAGTCTGAAGGAATTATGGCTCTAAATTTGGCATTTAAAATAAATCTCTACTCTTTCTAAAGAAAGATTTCTTTTGGTTTTTAGATTTTTTGAACTGATAATAAATATTTTTGTTACTACAGTATGAAAGCTTAGATTGCGCTTGACGTAGTGAGTGAAATTGTGTTTCCATTTAATGCAGTGGGAGTTTTAGCATTGCCTGGCCAGCATTTCTTGCTGTACCATCTTCTTGAATACAAAATGCATCTGTGAATACATCTGTTGCTTCGTTTTGTTTTGTTTTGTTTCACATGTTGCATTGCTTGGTTTGGCTGTCAGGCAGAGGGGGAATCAGGGTAGGAAGTTGTTGCTGTATCTGTCATCTCACCTGAAGCAGTTCTCGAGATTTCTATAAACTGTATATTCTTTGGCTCTTCTGCAAGAATGTGAGAATATTCAGATAGAGCTGTAACTGATGCTACATCCGCTTCTTGGAAAAAAAGATTTAATGTAAAGATTACTCAAAAGAACAAAAGACCTTTCTTCACTTTCATTTATTCATCGCATATTCAGTTTACTTTTTATCAATCCTTTAGCAAAAAAACCCTACACACAACTACGCCTCTGTAAGAATGCACCCTTCCATTTCAGTCGTGTTACAGGAATTGTTCAGTCGTGTGCAAGATTCCAACCACTTGCTTGAGACACGGAGAACTAACCCAATTAAAATGTAAAATTATGCACTTAGCCCTCATTTTAAAAATCATAACATCCAAGCAAACAAACAAGCAAACACAGTTTGTTTGTCTTCAAGGAAATCACATCCTTTTAATTTTTTTTTTTTTAATTTCCATAGTTCTTTTACTTAAAGAAGTTTTATTTCCTCTTTCCCTCTGTCTTATATGATAAATGATTTATCATTATAATGTAGTTTTCATTCTTCCTTGGGCTATTAGATGTCACTGACTTGAACAAAAGAATCTTCATGTAAGTCATTCTACTTTCAGTCTTTCGTTTTTCTATCAAAATCCTAAGGCTACAGTTGTAAGGGCATGAATTCCAACCTTGAAAGACACAGATCTTCCTTAATCCTATTCATGTTAATCATATCTTATGGCACTATGGACCTTGCAGAGTGAAGCTCTTCATTGTACTTAAATAGTGATATTACTGCTCTGGTATTACTGCAGCAAGGTGGCATTAACCAGTCTCCACCCCTTGAAGTCTCAGGGAATCAAGTCTGGTCTACAGGGAGGAAAGAAAAAGAGGCAGAGAGGGAGGGACGGAAGGAGGGAGTGAGGGAGGGAGGAGAGAAAAAAAAAAAAAGAAAAGCACAAGCAGGAAGGAAATGAAAAAAGGAAGGGAAGGAAGGAAGAAAAATGAGTAATTTGGGTAAAGAGAAAAGCCAGAGTGCACCAATGAGGAAGGTGCAAATTTTATTTTTTTTTCCCATGGTGCTTACCAGCAGCAGGAGGATTGTGCGTACTGACAGGAAAGGTCCTGGTGTGGGGTGTGAGGTTTGTACAGACATGCCTCTAGTGACCTGACACCATTTAACTGCTGCCCATTAAACAAAAGTAGTTTGCAGAGGAAACCTGTATATCTCCATGGTGATCCAGCAGGACAGCAGGCTTCAGCAACATAAACAAGGTACAGACACATGGAACCCGCTCTAAAATCCTTGGAGGTATCTCCTCTCAGTGTCTTTAGGAGGAGTTCACTCAGGTCCATAATGGTTATGCAAAAGGCATCAGACCTCATTTCTTCTGTCCCATTTTCTTTGCCTCAGAGTTTTGTGGAGTGAGCCAGTAAATGCTTAGAAAGCAAGGACATAGCATTCATGGTCTGAAGAGCAAATGACCCAGTATCCCCATAACTCCACTCAGTTTAACATGAACACCTTGCTATTCACTGCAGCTCCCTTTGGAACCATCACCTGGGTCCTCCTGTCCTGCTGTGTGGAAGATCAATACGATCCATACAGCGTTGAATGTGACCTAATTGAATCTGAACCTGCCAGGAGGCTGGCACAGTGCCAGCAGTCGAAACCAGCATCAGATACACCACGAACTTCATGACTCACTAAAGGAGTTTTCTTACTCCAGAAGCTTCTGACTGAGTAAGACTGGCGGCGGTGGCGGACATTATTCTTCAGTATATTGCAAACTAGGTACTTAACAGCAAACGCTATTTTCCTCCACTCTCTCCTACGCACATTTTACCGTTTAATCTCTAACGGTGGTGCTTGCAGAATGAATTACTACTGTGCACATGGATTGCATGTATTTCCCCTTTAAAATATTATTTTCATTTTCCAGGTACTGTTGGCTGGCTGCCTGTGTACAGTACATCCAGGTTTTTTTTCCGCCAGCCACCACTGCTGTGGGAGCTCGCTCAGAGATCGAGAAGACAAACCTCTTTGAGCTTGCCTCCCAAACCCAGGAAGAATGAGCACATAAGCTCAGGCAATATTTACAGGAGTTTCAGCTAGAAACATGAGTGCCAAACGTGGACTATTTTGTTTTCATGTTTTGCCTCTCTATTGCTCAGTCAAAACAAGTTAATTTTAAACTGAATGTTTTCATTTTGGGGAAAAAAAAAGGAAAAACAGAGTAGCTCTTTGTGAGGTTTTATTTTTAGATTCACCAACCCAAAACGACTGACAGAGGAGTTCTGATTTCTGGTGTCTATAAACCCTTTACGTTTAGACCTTGCACTGTTATTTATTATCAAATAAACTTTTGTATTACTTTTTAGACCTCACTAGTCAAGGGTTTACTCCTGGATGAACACTCGCGATCACCACGTAATATAGCACAGCAGAAGCCAGTGCAGACGTTGCTGAAGCATGAAATCCCGCACAAGAGCATTGAAAAGACTTCTGTCAGGCAGAAGTCTCATTAGATTTCATCCCATTGGATTTCTTCTTTTCTCACGGGGTTTTTGTCCTATCTCACCGCCTTATTATTTTTCTTACCCTATGCAGTATAGAAAGCTGAAATGACATACGCTAATATTTCCTGATAAAAGATACGACATTCATTCTTACCCTCAACTGCTACAAAAGGACAAGAAAACTTATCATAGAATCACAGAATCATAGAATGCTTTGGGTTGGAAGGGACCTTTAGAGGCCATCCAGTCCAACCCCCTGCAGTGAGCAGGGACATCTTTAACCAGATCAGGTTGCTCAGAGCCCCGGCCAACCTGACCTGGAATGTTTCCAGGGATGGGGCCTCCACCACCTCTCTGGGCAACCTGTGCCAGTGCTTCACCACCCTCAGTGTAAAACATTTCTTCCTTCTAGCCAGCCTAAATCTCCCCTCCTTTAGTTTAAAACCATCACCCCTTGTCCTGTCACCACAGGCCTTGCTAAAAAGCCTGTCCCCATCTTTCCTATAGGCCCCCTTTAAGCACTGAAAGGCCGCAATATGCAGCCTTCTCTTCTCCATATCTTTTTGTATGCATTTCGGCAGACTTTCTCCCCAGTGTTTATCTCAGATAGCATGCTGTCGTCTTCATCCCCGACCCGAGGGAATGGTCAGCTAGTCTCGGAGCATCATCAGTGTCCATAAAAGGTCCTGCAGAGACGTCAGGGCATGCAATGCCCTCATGCCCTCTCGTCGTTGCCCGAGCAGTTCTGCTTCAATAGCACTTCCAGATTGCTGGGTCTGATTCTCAATAAGCAAGAAGCAGCTGCGTGCTAATAGTAAGTGCTCAGTAAAGTACCCAGCATTACTCAGCTAAAGAATATGACTCCTCCTAAACCTCTTATTTGTTATTCAGGGAACGCAACTGTATTTTTGTCTACTGATCACAAGTATTTCCCTTCAGAAGCCATTAACCAAGCAGTCTAATTAGTTCAGTGTAAGGCACTTTGTTCTGCTGTCAGATGTTCCTGTGTCCATTTCTGACCCTGTTCTTGATGTTCTGTGGCCACCGCTGAGCCATAGGTTTTATTAGCTCCACATTCAGGTTTCTGTACCCACTGCTTGCTCAGATGAATGGGCCCTGCCTTGCTGAGCAGAACTGTTTGACAGGGCGACTAGCATCTTTCCTTGCACAGCCTGGGAAGGGCATAACATCATTTTAAATTTATGAGTGCTATCAGGATGCTTTCAAGCTTCACAGCAATAGTTTCTGCTTTTCCTGCTCCCCCCAAGAAGTCTGTGTATGAGGGGAGGGGGAATGGAGGCTGCTCCTGAATTGCTGGCTCAAAGAAAATGTCATTCTGAACAGTGGGTGAGACTTTCCCAGGAGAGAGGTGGTTAGTGTCAAAATGATCTTTGTTTTACCCTCTTAAAATTTGTTCTGGCAGGATGTGGCTACACTGGATAGTTTAGTGCAGAGGTGTTTGAGGGAACTCCTTTCCTTCCAACCTGCATAGCAAAAGTATCTTAACCATAAAGACATGTATCTTCACCTTGAATAATTGGTCCAGGTACACTTATTTGTAAGAATGTACAGGTATTTCTATAGATAGGAAACACTCCCAAGACACAGATGGTAATAATTTGAAAACAAAAAAACTGCATTCCTGCTTATGCTGTTTCTTTTCACGTTTACCAGACTGAGTATATTCTAAGGTGATGGAAACCTTGAAGATGGACTTACACAGATGGGTTATCCTGCAGAGCTCTGAGAAGTAACCCACCCTTTTTATCTGGGTGATTCTAAAGCAGTACATACCATGACAGCATAAACTGGACTGAGGTCCCCATGTGAGCTTTAAAGCAGCTAGCCGAGGTATTGCTAGCATGGACACAGGAGTAGGCAACCACTGAACTGGTTACACCAGGGCTTTGGGTGAATTCACGCGTCTTAAGGAGTGAACTAAAGATTCTTTTGATTTTGCTTCAGAACAATGTGAAACTCATAGTCTGATTCGATTTCAATATGCACACAGGTGAGACTTGATGGATTTGACTGAATTTTGCCTTGAAAGCTGGTGGGTTTTTTTTCCTAAGCCAAGTAAAGGCATAGTAGAAATGCGTAAAATATTTGTTTCTGTGACGGTAAATATTAAATCTTGGGTTCTGGCCTTTGCAAACTGAACTGTGGGTTTGCGGTTTGGTGCATTTGCAAACCTCAGGACATGCTAAGAAAAATTCAGCAAACACAGGCTGAGATTGTTGGCGTTGCTGGGAAGTCATCAGATCTTCCCTGTCTCAGCTGGCCTCCTTCCTTCCTCCCTCACAAGGCCTAAGTATCCTGAAGGTATGTACGCACGGGAGCAGTAGAAAGTGCAGGGAAACCTTAAATGTGAGGAAGTTTTCATTTGGGAGTCGATGGTTTAATTCGAGAACAAAGGGTTAAGCTCACACACTCACGTTCCTCTACAATGGGGGTCAAAATCCTAGCGAAAAAACAACTTGCTTTTAGCAGAAAAGCTAGTCACTAAAATATTTCTTTTTTACTTCCATGACATGTGTCGCACAGATGGAGCTGAGAGGCAGAGTGCAAACTTCATCTGCCCGTGGGGATTGTCCCCATCTAAGAAAGGCGCATTTCCTGCAAAGCATCTCATCGGCTTAGCTACTGTGCGCTTCTTCCCACCGACGAAGGACGTAAAGCATTACAAACTGGGTACCAGGTCAGGGTGAGCAGGGAGCTAAAGCTTCAGCGCTCCAGGTGATAAAGAGCGGGTGCATGATCAGTAGAGAAGTCCCCGCATTGCTCTCGTCCGTGCCGAAACCCAGAGTTCAGACAAATGCAGCGTAAAAATCAGAGGGGGGAATGACTAACCTGTTCCCTGAAATTCCCCTCGTTCATCTACGTGAGGAAAGAATGACAGCTGGTAAAAGCAAGTCCTGAAAAGTTGTTTTGTGTTTTCCTGCTTAGATAGAACTGAGGGGGTCCAAACTTGTATTTTTATATATATAAATTAAAACAGCCCTTTAAAAGTACCAGGATACAAAAATAATCCTACAATAATTCAAGTCCTTACATAATTCATACCTTCAGATAGCCAACACAAACTCGGAAAAGAGGCAAAGGGGAAAATAAAAAGGGGAAATCTAAGGTGGAAGATCATGAAGGGAAAGGAAACAACTGTGAGGAATTAAAGGCAGAGAAGAGGTCTGAGAAATAAGGGGTGCTGAGATAAAGCTCTTCCTCCTGTCCACATCCAGGACTATGTGGCTGAATCACAAGACTCTTATAGCTAATAAAAGTGTTGGATGCACAAAAATACCTGCACCTTCCCATGACTGCAAGCTTGGTTTGGTTCTGTTCTTACTCTCTGAGAAGTAAACATGACCATAAAAAGGGAAAAATTTATTTTGTTTTATTTCCACCCAAAGTAATTTTATTCTTTATACATACCTCCACATGCCAGCAGCCTTGCTTCCAACATTTCAACTTTGGCAAGAAGCAGCATAAGTCAATAAAAAAGAACTCCAAGTGTCATGCACAATAAAGGCCTGGGTACAGTTTTCCAAATGACTGTAAAGTAAAATTTACTGAAAAGCAGGCAAAGAACTCATATCTAGAAATCGAGTCTCTGCTTGTAAAAGTCAGAGGTTAAATTCTTTTTTACAAAAAGCTTTCACATGCATCTCGCAGGCATGTCCTATCCTTGCTTAAATATTTGAGAGGGGGAAAGTGACTGGGATAGGCGAGAACATTTACATAGACATATGTTAGAAATCTACAGCACAAAATTAAATTACTTCACTCTTTTAAATGACATTTCTCATTTTCACTTATCAAGTATTATGAGCTATAATGCAACTTTTAAAGGTAAAAGGAAAAGTAAAATAAAAGAAACAAGACACACATCCCAGCGTGTATTTATTTTACTTTGTAATTCAAGTCGGTCCAATTGTGCTGCAGGGTATTTAGTTTATGCAATACTAAAGTTTGAAAACTACACCCAAAATTATTTTTGGATCATATTAACTAAGATACATAACGCAGGAATGATTGATTTATTTGCATGATTTGAGGTTTTGTATTTTGCTGAGTTTGTGCCTAAATTCTGATGCAGGCAGGCTTTAAAAAAATCATATTCATAGCAAAGCTAGAGAAACGTCTTTATCTAACTTCCATTTTCTAATGTAAGGACTAAATTTTAAAAATTGGTCAAAATACAAATTTCTCTACTGACTTACACAGGTTGAGGGAAAAGATCTGTAACTGCTTTCCTAATTGCCCAATGCACATCCATAAAATGGCTGCTCCTGTCAGGCAACGGCTGGTTTCGCAGTCCCATTAATTTTACCGTGTGAAGTACTGGTCTTCAGAGAGATGGAGTTCATTACTTAATATTTAGTGCCCAGCTTAATGGATATGCTTAATTATATTGCTTCGGATCTGAAAGAATGACGTATTAGGGCGTTCTCATACCGTGTTCCTTCGCTGGGAATTGGGAACCATCTCTTCCAGCAGCAAGGTGAATATTGGCCACATTGCAGAGCTGGGAGTTTGATGGACAGCCCGAAGGCAGCAGGCTTTTCCTGCCATGTCCCGGTACGACAAATAGCAAGGTTTAGGGTGGCCTTTCAGATGTGCCCTACCAGGGCTAATTGTGGTGCTGGCTGATGGCAATCATGCTCCTGACTCCCTTGGGAGCTTTTCAAAAGCCTCCTCTAGCCCAGAATAGAAATGACTTCCCCGGAGCTGTGCAAATGCAGGGATCGCTTGCCTTTTATCTCCTGCTCAGCCTGCAGAGTAAATATCAAAATCACCCACTCTTGGTTGGCAGCCCAGTGATTTGCGGACCTGGTTTTTTTTCCCGCTCAGGAACCCTGATGGTATGGCGGTTCAGAGGTGAAGCAGTCAGGGGGAATGAGTCGTGCCAGGTGAGCATGGGGGGCTGAGGGCTCCGCACCCCGCTGCACTCGCTGCGGGCAGGGGACAGGACACAGACTTTCCCTGAGCAGCTCCCCCCGGCCTTTCAGGTCACAGTCCCGAGGAGAAGTGGGGGAAACGAAGCTGCTCGAACACCTCTGCCCTTTGGATGTTAGCGAGGAGGAGGGCTGCACGAGGTGCTGGTCAGCAGGGCTGTGCAGAGGCAGCTGCCTCGTCCTGTTGCCCACCAGCAGCAGAAGCCCCAGGGCTGCGGTCTTCAGCGGGCAGCAAACCCTTCAGCTGCATCCCGTGGCAAGAAGCAGTTGTGGAGGGCACAGGCTCTTCCAAACCAGCTACCACCCAGTGCAAAGTCGTGTTAAGAGGTCCCTCGTACTTCAGTGAAGCTCTGGCTCCATTTCATGCCGGGGGCTGGAGAAGGGGCCGTGCATTAAAGGGGAGCAGTGGAGCACACCTGTAAACGCCGAGCACGCTGGGACTTGCCTGACTGCCACAAGACCTTCCAGACGTGCAAACTAAACCTGAGCACCATGCATGTTTTTAAATGCGAAAACTATACCTCTGTTTCTTGGTTTTAGGCAATTCTTTGTCTGTACCACCTGTCATTTGGACAAGGGGATATTCTCGTGACACCTAACCCCACCGCTGCAAGGAGCAGAAGCTTGTCCATTCATTTTGAGGAATAAAGAAGCAAATATTTCCACAACCAGCACTCATCAAAAACTTAAGACTGACTTCTTTGTCCCTTTCCCAGTCAAACTTCCCTTTAGGGTTAATTCACAATCAAACGGAATCTAACATCGCTAACGGGGCTCATTTTGCTCCACTGTGGTGAAATATCTCCAAGGGCTGGCATGCTTGTTGTTGGGTTGGTTTTTTTCATGGTCAGACAGAGAAGATGTTTCCCTGCTATCATTTCTCTAGATCAGATTTGACTTCACTAAAAACACATAGCTTCACTAAATGGATAACTAAGGATACATGTCTGGATATAGGTAGCTGAATTAAGAGGTGTTGCATTAAGGATTCTGCTTTAATGGAAGCAGAGGAGAAATACCGCAGAATGGGACAAAGGAAATTATAAGAAAGCACCAGCCCTAGTCACGGAAGATGTCCTGTAGTATTTATTTACATAATGAACACGTCCCAGATTTTGCACTCACGCAAAGGGGTACGACTGTTTTCCAGTTGTGGTTTAAAATTCTGACAATTTGTTGCTTCCCGCCTGCATAAATGCAGGTTATCTGATAGGGAAATTTAAGACCTAATTCATACTTCCATCATTTTTTTCCTGTAAAATAAGGCTTACAAAACCCCCTAAATGGTGAGGGGGAAGCCTACCTATGGACATTAGCTTTCACCTCCCGTAATCCGAAGAAATGGAAATATACGGAGTAGAATCTGACCCAAGAAACAGTGCTTTTCCTTCTGTACTACCAAAATGCATCCTTTAACAAAATCTAGACTCTCAATCCAGTCCATCCAGATGGTGGTCCTGCAACTCTTGTCAATGACAATCTATTTTATTTATCTTTCCAACACTTGTATTCGCGTGTTTGGTGGAATCACTGGAAAGAAAGAAATGTCTTTTAAACTACTCTGGAAGGTATGAGTATGAAGCAGATCTTCATAAAGAGTTAAATCTTTGAAATCAGAGCTTCACTTTGGCCATAACACTGATATAAGAAATGGCTTTTGACACCATCATAAACAAACCCATGGCTGAGGAATGCTACTGAGTCGCAGACAGAGCTAGAAAAAATACGGAATCTAGCCCTGTTTGCATCTTTCTAATTTTATACCAATCTATCCAGTGGCAGAATGATTGATTTCATTTGTTTTTGACTCATGCCATTTTAGCTCCAGGGATAACAAAATAGAAATGTTTCTATGTTTTAGAGAGATTTGCTTGGTTATGCTCTCAGCACTGTTTCCCTAATGGCAAAAGAAATGTCAGCATTAAAAATAATTACAAATGTAAAAGAAACTCCATGACCTAAATTAGTGGATGCACTATGTTATCTACAGAAGGAAGAACTGGGTGTGTTATGTACTGTGCTCAAGGCTAACTAAATTCCTTAGCTTTAGATAGTTTGGCATCAATTACCTGTAATTATTTTTGTCCTTTCATTGAGATTTATGTTGGTCTGAATCATCCTTTAAAACCTAATTAAATCAGCTATTTCCTTTTCTCTCAGTCCCCTTCAATGCTGAGTTTGTTCTCGTTTTTTCGTATTTGGATATTAATCTTTTAAATGTTTGTGAAAAATCTCCGGAGAAGAAGGATTCGCATGAAACAGTGACGTGAATGAATGCACCTCACTGATTTTATGCGCTCAAGTGACTAGAATTTCCAAAGTACTTCGAGATCTTGTTTGATGCCTTTTGAAAATCTGGTTCTGGGCTCACCGTCCCACTGCTCATGTGTAAAGCTTCCCCAAGAGCTAGCCCTGTGGTCATAGATTTCAGCTCTTGCCATGCCCCTTCCTCGCACAGTGTGCAAGCGATGTGGCTCCTCACAGCTCCAGGTACTCGGCTTTAGGTTGAACACGAGAAGCCCAGGCTTACAGCTCCATAGTATCCTCAGCTCAATCCTAATATGAGAGCGAAAGCGATGGCTGTTGTAATTGCAGGATTAATACTAATTAATAGCTGTCATGGTTGTAAAGGGAATTTTGACTACATAGCAAAGGATCCTCTGTTTTTTTTTCACATTTGTGTAGGCATATATATATAAAAGTACATTTTAAATTAATTTCTATGCTCCATTTTCAATAAGGAGAGAAGACTTGCTCTCTGTGAATTCCTTTTGTAGCTATATTTTCAATCTGCAGTCTATTTATTCACTTCCCCTGACAATGAATCTGTAGAAACTCCATCAAAACTGAGGGGGTTGCGCCTTTGGAAAACTGGTTCCAACGCTGCACCTACTGTGTAGTTAGAAGTAAAATGTACGCATTTTCAGATCCCACAGAACCCAAATATTTGCTTTAAATGGATGTGAGCGAGGTCACGGCAACGTCTGTGAGATCCTAGGCCTGAGTTCATCACTGCTTTTTTTAATTCCTCTTATATAATCCACGAAAATTAGGAAGTAACAAGAACTCTTTAAGCCACAAGCAGAGAAAAAGACTTTGTAAACCAAGAACAAACATTGATGTTTGAAATCCAGATTTTAGTCTTATTAAAAAGCACAATAGGGGCACACGTAGACAAAATTATAATGCTTTCAGGTTCTCAATATGCAGGAATGTGAGAATACCAGTAATTGTCACCTAAATTAAAGTCCTCCTCATAATCATGAACTGCTTTAGTAATTTTAAGGCACTCTCTTCAAACTTCTTAATTTGCTCTTAAATTGAAGCACCTCTTACACCAGAATTGTATAGTGTGAACTAATTACTGATCCTGGCTTACAGCTTCAGTGCTTTAGTGCGCCTCATTCCCACGTAATTGTGTCTACTTCCACATAACCACGTCCTTTTTCACCCCTGTTCTATGCATATGCAAAGTGTGCTTTAATTCCAAGCATCCCCTCAGCATATGCAATTTTAGTTCTGAATTCCACCCAAAGGATCGAGGGGATGTGCTCTGCAGAGCTGAGTGAAGGCACGGCTAAACACAAATCCCCCAGTGCTGCTGGAGCATCATCAGGCACATGGAGTCCAACAGGAATATGCACGGAATAGATATATATTTTTTTCATCAAGCAGTGGAGCAAAAGTGGATTATTTAACAGAAAAAAAATCTGTTTTGTGGAAGAAAGCAGCTAGTCTTCAATTTAAATGCATTTGCAATTTTGGTAGCTGGCTTATGTATGTAGGTGGGGGAGCTTAAAACATTTAATGGAACTTTCGATAATTTTCCCAGCTAATATCTGAGAAGCAAAGTGAATTTTAGAATGTTATGCTGCATTTTTTTTAAAGCTCTTCACAGATGTATTTTTTAACAGTATGAAAATACATTATTAATTTTCTTAATTGCTCGAAATGTTGTCTGTTAAAGTGATTGGGGAGTAAACTGTTTTAGCTGGAAGTCAATGTCATGCAGCCAAACCACCAGATTCTAGAGGCAAATAATAAAATTGGGTTCAAGGAGCAATGGCTTGTGTCACATAAAATCGTATTCATATAAGCAGGAATAAGAGGTTTTCTGCTGCTCATGTATTTTGTACTATAAGAAACTACCTGATTGTGTACAGGAAGGGAGTGTGGATTTACAGAGGATGATAAGAAAACGTCTGCTCTAGCCCCAATCCTCCATATATTCTAAAGTCTGAACTTGTTCCAAATTTCCAGTCCTGTTTAATTTATCTCTTGCTACTCAGTAGATGAGAGTTGTCATGGGGTAATTCCACAGGGGTCACTGGAGTTATACTGGGGATCGCTCTCTCCCGTTAAGTGTCAACGTTGTTGACTATCAGACACGGAATTAATACAGTGGTGCACACTACAAAGCTGAGACATCATCTTCTCTCCAACGCACGCTTCTATCTGGCAAGCTGTGATATAGCCCTGAACGATGCCTATTTCATGCATACAAATGGAACAGTGAACTTTCATAAGGGCATAGGCAATAGTGCCTTTTTCACTAGAACTACCCTCCAAAATTCCTTGTGTTTTCTTTAAAAAAGAAATTAAAATGCAATAGAGTTGTTTTCCTTTTCAGTGGTAGTTAACAGTGCACCTCACATTAAATACAAAGGGATGAGAACTCTGTATCGTCAGCCAAACCCAGAAGTGATGGAACTCAATATTCAGCAGATCAACATCTGTTCACATCAGCTGAGAATTGAGAGCAACACTGTAAACTGAAGAGTGCATACTGAATATGAAATGAGTTTTCTGCAGATATTGGGGCTGGGGGGAATACATAGCTGGTTTTCCAGTGTTAACTGTGGTTTTTCTTCTCAACAGATCGGATTGACTGGGACAGTAGGGTGAGCTCAGCCCCCTGTTAGAATCTTGTAATACAATTTCTTGTGTAACTGCCAACATATAATCTTACAGGTAATTATAGTTTAGGAAACTATAATTAGTGCTGCAATGGTTAGAATAAGGTTTGAAGGCTTTATTCACAGCTAGTAACTGATGATCAGTGCAACCTCTAGAAGTCATAGGGATCTGAAGCATGAATAGGTTCATTTTTCCTGGTGCGTGTCCAAACAAGAAAAAAAAAAAGACAATATAATTCATGCTTTGACACTGATGGAAGAAGGAGGGGAGGGAGGGAATTGCAAATATACCTCAGTAAAGTGTCCCACTGTTGGATTGCCTAGAGGACCAACAAAAGCTCATTCATGTCTGGCGAAGTCTTCCTTTATCCAAATAAAGGACCCTGAACTACATGAGGGACCATCTTCCAAAACAAGGTGTAGATCCACAATTTTATCACTCATTAGAAATGATCCCTTTGCCAGCCTACTTTCTATATTTTAAAAAGTGGATGTATGTTATTATCTTAGACTACATTATGAGCTAGAGATCAAAAAAACCCTCAACTCCTTTCCAATGAGACATTAGATACGTAAGGTGTGATTCATTGCACCAACTTTCAATTAGTTTAAGGTTAAGCTAAGCCAGTCTAAGCCTATGCCAATCCCTTAGCTTCTTTGTATAACAGATAAAAGGGCAAAGGCACTTCCAGAGGGCGATTTTCTCCATTTATCTTTGAACGCTGTGACTGCAATCACTAGGTGATTTTGGAGGCCTACCTATTATATAGCAAAAATGAGATTTTAGTCCAAAAGGAGTTTTGATGAAGGCAAGTGGAAATATTAGGGGAAAATGATAAGCAACAGAGTTAAGGGCAAGGGCAAAGGGGAAGGCTTCTAAATGCAGCTCCAAAGCTCAGATGATGGTTGGGGTTAGTTTTCTTTTACCCAGACGCCCTCACAAGCCATAAGCTATTTAGTTCACCCTATAAGAAGGATACTATACACGTGTATTGTGTGTCTGTGTTAACAAGACAAGTAACTGCTTTTCCAGACAAAGTCACTGAAAAAACAATTTTACCTTCCTTCCTATATGCCAACACATGAGTTGAAGGATTTGGGGTTTGTTTTTCCTGTCACAAGTGAAGACAACACTAAAGAAAGCAAGTCATTTCTTCTGCCTTGGGATTTAGCAGTTTTTGTCTTACAAAGCAAGCAAGGTGAACATGGGTCTTGGGTGGGTGAAAAGTTCCCGCAAAAAACACATTCACGGAGATATAGGACTGGATTGGGGCTTTATTGATTTTATTGTACTGTTCCTGCAGAAGCATACCAGCTGCTTCAGAGAAAAGTGCAGGAAGCCTTACGGAAGGCAATTATGAAGTAACTTGCTGACAGGAAAAAATTCTTACTAGCCCCCATTAATTAGAGGTTATCTTATGTCCTGGAAGCACGAAGACTTACATCCTTCCCAGAAAGACTGTCATGCTATTTATCATTTTTGATCTTCACTAACTTTTAAACTGCATCTTAAAACACGTATTTCTTGGTTCAGCTTTCAAGACTTAACGGCACACACTGAAACAGTGTTTATTTACAACGAAGACATAAACTCTTTTGTATAAATCCTACTAAATTCTTCATTATATCACAAATGATTGCTAAGGATAACAAAATTGAGTCATCTGGCACCAAAAAATAAGCAGAACTGTGAGGATTTCCTTCATAAATTCAGCAGAACATAATCACATTTTGTAACAATGAATTATAACAAACAAGATGAGTTTTCCTGCTTTAAAAATCTGCTATTAATTATTAACTGGATCAAGCTTCTCTCCACTTATTTGACCTTATGACAAATGCGTTTGGGAAATTTCCATCTCTGTGTTTGCGCCTGTCCCTCTCTGGTACTTGATGCTAGGACACACACTCAGGCTTGTGTCTGACAAGAAGAAATATAAACTAGATGATCGTAGCCCTGAAGCTGGAGACTGCAGACATGTAACTGTGGTGAGAAACACCCAGCCAGAGTCCCTTACCATGTTTAAATATGACTGTATGTCACCCTAGGCAATTAAAACCAGCTTGCTGTTTCCCCCAATGCTAGACGCTACTAACACTTCTCCTGTTTTTACAACTGATCTTTAAAGCAGCACTGCAGCGTACAAGACTGATCATGGTGTAGCCCAAGAATTAGGCCATGCAGCTGGCTTTCAGCCACCAGCACTCCCAGTTCAATTTTGTACTTGCCTTTGGTCATCCTGCTTGCAGGTAAAGGGGTTTTGGGTGAGGGACCTGGAGGATGACCATGCTGCTCTTAATCTTCCTTCATCTCCCCCTATTTCAAAGTGGGTTGCGTTTTAGTTGGTTTATTCTCAATTTTTGGCGGGTGATATTCAGTACTGCCCTTGCTGCTGTCAGCCCTCCTCGTGCAATGCTGGCATGCAGCCAGTTGGTTCAGCTGGGACTGGAGAAGTCCCGACCTGCCTCTGCAGCCGCCGGCCAGGGTGGAAGGACCCCCTTGGCTCCCCTCTGCCTGGAGCACACCTTGGCGAAGATGCCACAAACTAGATTAGTTTTCACTTAGGAGACCCCTTATATCAAAAAGGATCTGATCCAGTCTCGTACGCTTTGAAACCTGTCAAGCTGTCTGTGGCTCAAATCAAAGAACCATTTTACATTTCTAGTCATGTATGTCAACGGTTGCCCTTTTAAAGCATACAAATATTGCCTTTGTTTCTGTGACAGACACCGTCCTGCCCACACCTCTCAACGCTCCTGGTGTGGTTTCTGTGATTTTTTTTTTATTCTACTGGAACTTTCTGCCACATCTGTTGCTAAACAGAGACCCAAAAGGAAATCAGCTTTCACCTGTCAACTGCCGTGTGCATATGACCTCCCCTTTTCCGTCACTTTCCATTAGTGTCTTTGATCATTTCAAGGGCTTTTTCACATTTACTTCTTTTTCTGTCTGCTCCTTTGGGAAGTGCCATTTTCCTTTTTAGCTACAACCCCTTCGTCATGTTTACTGCATCAACCCTACACATAACGCCGGCTCCTCTTTGTCCTTGGGAAGTTCATCCTTTGGCCTCAGGAAGAGGTCTCCCCATCTGTGTCCCAGTGGTGGCCTTCCTACGAGAAGGGTTACCTTTGGCATCCACCGCTGCTCACCAGCCCGGCTCTGCAGCACTGTCTTTGGTGCAACAGCTGTTTGGCTCGCAGCACGCAACCGTTTTCTCCACCCTACTGACCCAGTGCTAGAAAACAGCACTGACTTGCAAAAAAACAGATGGATGGAGTAGAGAGAAAGGAGTTGGTTTTTTTTTATGTGACCCCAAAGACCCAGAATTCAAGCAGATTTGGCAGATATTGTATACTCTACAGCAAGAAAAATCCCTAAATGCATAGGCAGAGGATTTCAGATGGAAGAAGCTTAAGCACAAATTGCATACTCAACACAACGGTTGCACAACAGTTGTTCCGCATTACACAGCTTAGATTTACATTCTCCCCAAAACTTCCCAGTGTAAATAAACTGTAAGTCTATACTACTTAGGAGCGTAAAAACACACAGCACTTAAAAACAGCCAATGAAACTGCCATAAATGCACAAAGAATTAAGCAACAGCATATGATCAGAGGCCAAGCGCTAATGTGGAAGATCAATATTGCTTGAAGCTATGAATCATTCCAATTTGATTCTTCTCATACTTACATCAGATTGCTATTATTACTGCCAGAACTTAGTGAAGTAATTTCTAATTTCATCCCTGCAATGTATTTCTATATATCTAAAAGTACAGGAAGAAATATTGCCCCACAGAACTTGATCCAAGACTGGACATTGACTGCCGTAGAACTAAATGTTCACCCACAGGATTTTCTTTCATCTTCTGGCCTCCACTGCAGTTCAGGGCTTAATAAAATACAGAGAAGCTCAGAAAATAGCCACTTTATTTCGAGCATCAATAAGGGATCAGTCTTGTGGGGATTTGGAAGCTTAAGATTACTGGGGATAGAGAGTTTTTGGGGGGCTGCCCTCAAACTGCTCACAGCATCATTGGACTACTTTTGCAGAAACTCTCTTTCTTTGGAGGTTTTCGAAAGTGTGTCTTCATAGTAAATGCGCCGTTAGGTACTTTCCAGAGGAATCTTTATGTTCATGACCTGACTTGGAAAACATTTCTTAGACACAGTGTTGGTTTCCAGCGAGGTTCTGCCTGGCTCCTTTTGGTTTCCATGAAACACAACGAGCTCGTGACCGGCCCAGGGTGATTCAGATCCTCGTCTGGTGTTAGATGCTGGCAGCCTCCTGGCAGTCTGTCCTCCCATCTGACCACATAACCACATATCCTCATAAGTATAAAACCCTCTGAATTTTTCTGCTTTGTTCAATTTTCTGCATGCACAGGCCGTGGTTGTTATGCCTTACACGTTACATTATGATAATGCACGTAACCTGTGTGTTGTTCCAGCTCTGCTCCTTTCTTTGTTGTTTTCTCTCTGGATGAAACCTGCGCCTCTTTAAATTCAACTAAATGGTTTTCCTCATGCAAATAGCATCAAGATTTGGCCCAGTTCGCATTCTTTGTTTTATCCAGTAGTTAGGGTACCTAGTATAATTCTCTATATCTCCGTGCCCTAGTTACATGTTTTAACACTGACATTTAACAGTGTCAGTGAGGCACAGCTTTGTGAGGACACAAAAAAGGCCTTTTTATTATTTTAGCAATCATTTCAGTGCTTACTTTCATCTGACCCTTATCAGCTTCCATCCAGAAAGTTTACTCCTGCATAGTTAAATAAATAAACATGCACCCACGCACTTATCTCTGTGTTCATACACATCCACACAAATAAACGTTTCCAAACATTTCCAAACATTTCTGGGTGGTGGTGAACTGCTGTCTCTGAGAAAGAGGCTTATGGACAGTATGGACCTCCACGTGCTCATCAGAGGAAGTGGGAGCCAGCAAAAGCGATGGCATTGACTATCGGACACTTGGTACCAGAAACTGTCGTGAGGGAAACAGCAACCTAGAGTTGAGAGAATTTGCAGGGTAATGTTATAGCTCTGCCTGTGGACCCTCAACTGTGACCATATTCCTGGCTTAGGTTTTGACATGCGCAGCAGAAAGACGTTCTTCTGAGGATTACTTTTGCTTTAAATAAATAAGAAATGGGTGGCATTTCTTATTTTGAAATGATGTGGTCCACAAAAGGTGCCTCAGAGAATAATGACCAGGAAGTTCAAGTGTTAATAAGCTTTCATTTTAACATTTTACAAATGTAAAACTTACCTGTGGCAGGTCTTGTTTCATTTTTCTACATGTTGTCGATTCAGTGCACAAAAATAGATGAACGGAAATGCTCGGGATCTGTTTTTTGTAGATACTTCACTCCCAAGGCAAAGTGAGCTGCTAGAGGCCGAGCACCATTAAAGATCTTGCAGCAGCGTTTAGCAGTGATGTGAAGTGCTAGAGCTTGGAAAAGGGCTTCTTGGGGCCTTCCCAGCGTCACAAAGAGAAGTGCCGGCTGGCTAGGACTCAGAAGTTAAAAGGGATTTTCTGACCTTCCAACCAACTCGTGTCTGTGGGTACGGGCTCACTCTGACGGATTATGGTCCTCCAAGGTACTTATGCACCTAAGTCTCCTTGATGTTAGACCTTTAGTGTTAGGCATTGAAGAACTCAAGTCACTACTTCTATCTACTCATAACATCATGATCTTGTATATCTACGTCTCTGCCTTCCTCTCCCTTCAAACACACAGAAAGACGGGCACTGTCTGACACTCGTACAGCCTCAGCAGGGCGGCTGGGGAGGAACTGAAACCCAGACCAATCTCCAACGTGGCTGTTGGTCATGACTTAGAACCAGGACATATGGTCTAAGCAGAAGAGCTCTAATGCTCTGTTTTTTTAAACAAAAATCCGTCTTATTTTTCGGATTAATTTTTGAAAAAGAGTGGCAGCCACCACTCTTTTTTATAAGCAGACTAATGTATCAGCGTGTGCTAGACATAATCTGGGAACGTTTCCCTCCCGGAGGTCTCATGGGATGAGGTGGGGAGCGCGTACCCTTGGGGACTCAGTGGAGCGGGTGATGTGCCAGGCTGCTTGGCAGGGTCAGGGCTGAGGCAATTCTGGGTTTGCAGAAGGGCTCAAAACCAGGGGAAACTTTAAAGCCAGAAAGTGACAGCCGTGTGTAGCTGAGAGGCCTCTGAGTTGAGGCAATAAATGATTAGTGGTTTCCATGATCTCACCTTTTGACTTAGCTGCCCTATTTAGCCTCTGTGACTGTTTACATGGAGCTAGCCCTTAGAAACCTGCTCAACGTGAGGCAAGAAGTGTGTGCCCTGAATAAGAACTGGTCTTTCATGTCTTTTTTTAATGCTTTTGTGGCTCTCACTGAACCTACTCTCCTCTGTTTTATGCAGTCGACTATACCTGCAAAAGGCAAAGCCACCAGCCCTGATGCCTAAAAAGGGAAGGATATTTACCCTTCACCAGCTCACAGCACGGTTTTAAGAGGTGTCACTTTGCTGACTACAGACAAAGGCTTGCTCATTAGGAAGGGCTTCCCTAAACAGTGAACAAGAAGGATGAATATTTTTTTCTATTTTTGCTAAAACTCCCAAGTACGTATTTTGAACAGCACATACTCAAAATGTTGGTGGAATAATCTCTGAATCTGGATTTGTCATATTTCACATAGGTGCATTTACCAAATTCACAGCAAGGACTTACTGATTTACATATCCAAAGTCTGGACCCTCAAAACCTGAATAAGATTTTCAGTTGCCTAATTTTTCTAGGTGTTTGGTTTCTGCCAGTGAAGTTTTCAAAGCACTTTTAACATCCCTGCTTCTGCACAGAAACTGAGCTGTAACACCATTGAGAAGGCTGGTACTTATCTCAGCCTTAAGCCATATTGGGCTTCATAGGCTTCCCTGCCTGTCAGTCCCAGGTAGATTTGCTCAAAACTTATCCATTTTTACAGAAGAAAAAATGCTTCCTTTCATGTGCAATCAGGTATAAAAACAGGCCAGTTGAAAGCAGTTGAAAGTCACACTGCCATTTCAAGTGAAAACACTGGCACTTTCCTCAGGATGTAATGACTCAAGTCCCTAAATAAGAGAAAACCAAGTAAATAATAATAACAACAAACCCAGGACACCTACATTCCAAAGCGGTGCTTCAAAACTTGTATTTAAGTCATTGCCCATAGACCACTGATTAAAGTACTCACCTGGAACGTAAAACCCCAGGAGTATTTTTTTCCTTTGGTTGAGGTGACTCAACTCTTACCTCCCACAGACGTGCTCTAACCCTAACCGCTAAAATGTATGGTTTTCTGAAGTGGGGAATTTCTCATGTCAAAGGTATTTCACTTTGCATGGAACTAAATAGTCCTTGAGCGACTGAGAGTATTTGAAAATTAGGCTTTAGCCTGTGTTTAAGGATATTAATCTTCCTCGGAGGGAGGTTGGCTGTCCCATAAGCATAGACTAGCCGGTAGGTTGCAGGTGTCGCCAACAGAGGAAGGTGCTTTTCTATTTCTTGGCCAAGTATTTGAACCACAAGCCCCATATTGGGCTTTTTAATTGGCTGATTAAGAAAGCCCACTTAGAGAAAATTTGGGAGTAAGTGAGCTGCCCCAGCCAGCTTGTGTGGAGAAAAGAGTTTGCTCTGGCTTCAGCCAGCTGCGGGGAGCTGACCCCAGCCCTCTTGCTGTATGATACTGCTCTCCAGCCCTCAGTCCCGATGTCTGAATGGTTCCTACCAACCGCCTGGATCATTTTGCCTCTTTGGTTTCAGCGGCCACCAGCAGTGTCTCATTCCCATTGCAACCCATGCCCTGGTTCTACCCTGTCGTGTGCTCCCTCTGTCGGTACTCTGGCCATCTCTGATACCATCCTGGCATGAAAGCATCCCACGATCGCACATCCCAGGCAACTGTTGACCCAGGTCTCATCTCTACTTGTACGTGGGAGAGTCTATGACACTTTACAGGCCCCTTAGTTATCCTTTGGGAACTACATATTCTCTGTGGGCTGCTAGCTGAGGAGCCGTGCCTGTGTGGCAGTGCAAATGATGACCTCTTCTTTTCGGAAAGAAAGTTGCCATGACTGCCAAACTAAGCGCGGTGTTTATATGTATTGGACACAGCCTGAGCACATCTAACTAACTGGTCACCTTACAGTACTAGATTGGTGGTTGTCTCAGTTTCTGAACTTCAAAAGGATTAAAGGTTATAGACATGCTCTGTTTGCTCTGTTCAGGCCTTAGGGCACGTTCAGGAGCAGAACACTGAACACCAGGCAAAATCAATTGCCTCAGACCTCAGTGGTGCCAATATGGATTACATCTCCCTCTCTTTCTTTTTTTCCCCCTCCCTGGATGATTCTTGAACTTTCATGACTAATGCCTCCCAACTTTACTCTCAGGCTCTTCAGTCAAATGTTGATTCTGCTTTCATGCCTGACTTTGGCTGTGATTTCAAGTGAATGCCATGGTAATGTTAAAGGTTGACCTAAAAATTAGATGTTAGGATAAGGAGCCTGAGTCTTCCCAAGAACATTTGTGCTATGCCCACCAACCTGCCTGATAATACTTGTCAAAGATTTTGACCAGCTCAGCTCTTTGATTTCCTGTTTTCCTCAAGGCTTTTAAACCATGCTTGTTCTTAACACACATTGTTCATAAAGCCCTCTGGGAACCCTACAATATCACTGCCCTGGGCAGGACTGCTAAAGTCAGAGCTAAAAGAGGATCTTCAGGGTTTTTTTAACATGACTTTTCTGGCCCAAGCTCATACATACAGTTGCCCACACATTTGCTAATGTGAACAGATGCTTTGCAAGTATCTTTGAGAGGAAAGTGAGTTCTGTATTTCAAAAGTTCACAAGTCAAGCTGCACTGAAGGGCCTCTTTAACCTCAACCTTAAGCATCCTCAGCATATCATTAGGAAGATTAGCAAAGCCTTTAGCACCCCGCTGGATTTCCTTATGTATGGAAAGGCCTGGCAGATCAAAGGAAACATTACTTCAAATAGCTTGTGACTTATCTTGTGCTTACCCTAGCACCACTGACCTCTCAATCATCATACTTTCCTCCAGTAGAATTGCTTTTAAGGACAACACTTTATCCTCCAAGATCCTTGTTTTGACCTTTCCAGCTTTCCCAATATTCCTTACTAAAATGTGTAATTAAAAGAAGTGACAAACCTAACACCTGGTAAATAAAATGTGTTCAAAATAAGAAAATAGTTGCAAGTCATAGTTACTACTTGGTTCTGCTAATGAAGGGGCTAAGAAAGTGAGTAAAGATGTGTTTATTGTTTATAGATTTGTTTTGTACTTGGCAGAAACTCTTCACAAACACTGAGGTCAATGATATTTGACCTTCTTTGGCGTTTTCCAACTAGGATGTGAATGACTAAACAGGGCTAAAAGGTTAGTCCCTGTTCTGCAGTCGCATCCACATGTGAGCATGTATGGACCTTTACACCCACACAGAGACCTAGAGACGTCAGCTAAGGGTTCTCCAGCTGCAAGGCCCACCCGCATGGATTGATTGCAAGCATAGGTGCCTGATTCATGAGCATGCTTTTTATAAAACCATATTATTCATCAGCTTAGGGTATTAATCACTTCACTCTATATTTAAATTTCCTTCAGGGGCTTGTTATTTATTCTGTAGGTGTGTTTCAGCATGTTTTAATATGAAATTAACTTTACTTTAATCAGCCCTAAAATATTTTCAGGTTTATTACTTACTTACACTTAAAGTTGAATTGAGATATAGATCCAGTAACCGAGGAACGTGGGTTTGTAAATAGGATATTTGACCTTTACCTTTTTCAAAATTACAGCACCGGCAACTCCTGCCTAAATGAATCATCTGAAGAATTAAAAATCAGGTACATAATTGTTACTCCAACATATCTATTTCAGTTGAGCGCCAGCTGCCATTTCCATTGTAAGTCCCATTTTCATGGCTATATAATTTGATGTTTTCAATTATATGGGGCTTAAACTTCACTTAGTACTCTTAACTTAACAAATAAGCATGGCAATTCAAAGTTAAACCACTATGTAGTCAGGGCTGGTTCAAAAAGTGTCATTAACAATAAAAGGATAAGATTTGTGGTCTAAGGTTTTCATACAGATGGTGAAAAGGAACACGATAAAATTATGTTTTAGATTGGTTCCGTTTGAATTTAATGACTGTGAAATTTTAACAGCATTTTAAACTAAGTATTTTGTTACTTCTATTCTATTTATTTTTTAATCAACTTTCAAACACTGCACCATTCCAACAGCTGGAATATGTATCATCTACCAGATATCATCAACCTCTCATCCTTAGACAGACGGGGTATGTAAACAGTCTAATACTAATTAGCTGCAATTAAAATCAGTAGCAGACAAAGAAAACATACATTTTTTATACAGTGGTCCAGAGTCTTTTGAGTCAGAACCAGAGATATTTTTAAAAAATGTGAGCAATGTAATCCCAAATTCTGCCTCATTTAACTCAGGGATAGCTGTCTTCTAACCCTGACTTTGACAGAAAAATGTACCCTTCATAATCTGCTGTCATGTAGATGTTAAATTTGCCAAAACTCCAGTGACACACAAAAACCTAGAAAGAAAGTCATTAAACCCTATTGTTTTCAAGAAGATAAATTCCAGCTATTGGAACCTATTGGTCTAAGAGGATTTGTGCATAATAAGGGAAAAATTAGTTGCCATGTGAGAATTTTATGTATTTGTCACTGTTGCTCTTGGAAGCACAAATCAGAATTCGAGCTGATGTACCTGTGAGGTCGGCGCATATAAAAGCAGATGAGATGATGATTATCACACCACCTGACAGTAGAACCTCATATTTTTGCCGCATATATTAACAGGGAATGTCACACCACGTATCAGTCCTGCTGCTTGCTGTCACAGCGACACGTCCTTCATTTGGGACAGGATTCGTGATGCGGGAGCCCCGGGCGACAAGTGGGAGAGGTTAGAAATGTCGTCTGTACACAAGCATATACATATGCATAATGTGAAGTAATATTTACCCTCTCACTTTGACATGTGTCATGGCGATAGGAAGGCATAGATGGACTGCAGAATTGATCCTGTTTTGATGATTAAAGGACTTGTCACAACCAGGCCAGAGGGTCAGAGAATCACACCATCACTGGTCTAGGTCACTGGTCTGAAAGCTGAGGAGCAAGCGTAAAGCCATAAATCAAAAGTTGCTGCACAGAATTAACTAAAAGGCAAGCTATCTAGGAACAAAGGAGTGAATATCGGAGTGAAATGTAACACGGACTCAGTGTTTCTTACAACAATACTGTGGAACAACTAGGAATCTTTAAGGGGTACCTCTGCTCCCCTCTGGAAGAGACACCACTGTTCATCATCAAGTAAACCAAGAGGGGCTTAGTGCAGCAACAGTCCAGAGTTTTCTTATTTTACTGCTGAGGAATTCCTTCACATTGCTTCCATGAGGACTTTTAAGAAGGGATGATGCTCTTTTGCTCGCTGCTTGTACGCTAACCCTGGGGAGGGAAGATGTCCTTTCACTCCAGGTGCTGACCTGGGAGTCAGGGCACGCAGGATGCAGTTATCAGGTTTGCCACAGACTCCTGACTGCTTGGATGAGTTATTTAGTCTCCGTGTGCATCCTTTATTCCACATGATAAAAGGGCAGGCATAATATTTATCTACATGACTATTTATTATTAATTGTGACATGCCAGAAAGTGAACCAGGCACCTTACAGTGCCCCTTAGGGGACATCTATGTGCTCAGCTGGGCACGCCGAGCCCTGCTGTGCTGTGTTGTCCTGTGGGACACTGGCTGGGTGCCACCACTGTGATAACTCACATCTCAGGGCAAGGAGGAGGGACGTTCTGGGCAGGGGTACCTGGGATGTGCCACGCTTTGGCGATTCACTTAATGCTTTCAGGTATTGTTAGAGTCAACAGGGAAGTTGAGAGATTGCTATGTACTGCCTGCGGGACAGGGTAGCTGCCCCCAGGATCAGGGAGTGCAGGAGGTAGCACAGACCCACCTCCATCAGTCCGTGCTGAAGGCTACCTGACAGGCTTGGCCTTCTAACGCCACGGCACCATAGTTTCTGATCTTCCCACACCAGTGCATCAGGCATGGTGTTTGTGCCACTGATTAATCTGGCCCACTAGTTTCCAAAACCACTCACAAGAAAAAAAAAAATCACCAAACTGAATCTTAGTGTTCCCTGAGAAGATCTGCAGAAGTGAATTAGTTCAACATGAATCCCTTTTCCCACGAGTACTTCCCGAGAGTGAACCCTATTTGAAAAATTTAGTAAAAAAAGAAAAAAAAAAAGAAAGGAAAGAAGAATAGATCTCTCTCTTCTCTTTATATCTAAGACTTAATAAATACACAGTCAAACCCAGGTAACCTTTGTAAGATAAGGCTAATAAGTATATGACGTATCTATGAAAAATCAATAGCGCTAGACTGAACACAGCTTTACCCAAAGGATGCTGCCAGGGTTTGATTTTTTTCCCCCTACATTTCCCTCCTTCTTGGTTCAATTCACAAGTGCTGCTTTTTTTTTTCCCCCTGTGGGTGCACTCACAAGTGCCTGGCCATGGCAGATGACGGCTGATCCCAGCCAAATGTAGCAGCATTGGCATCTAAGGTCAATTCCTATCATAATCCCAAGTTTTTTACCTCTTCACTGGTGTACATTTGTAGTCTGCTGGCATCACTTTGGCTGCAGATAAGAGGCTCTGGGGTGGAAACTAGACAAATTTGGTATCTTGGCGCTTTCACTTGAATCCAATGTCCATCCCTTTTCAGGTAGGATCTTAATGGTCCGGGATCTCTGTTTATTGTGGCAGGTTTTCCACCCATGGTGGGAGCAGAGGTGATCAGATTCCCTTCACTCAACTTTATTTGGTGCTGAGCTCCTCTCCTAAGGTTTGACTCAGCAGCCCAGGCTCCTCCTGGCCACAGGCAAGCGGCAGAGCGCCTTGCATATGTGCGGTGCTAATACAAGATCCCTCCTGCATGCATGCCTGTCTGTCTGCAATGGCTGTCCTGGGGAAGGTGAGGAGACTTCCAGCACCATTGCTCAGTGCCATCATGCTTTCCTACAACGGGGAACCAACCTAGGTTGGCTGCTCCCCGCTTCCCTCCCGATGCCTTCATTCACCTTGCTGTTGCAAAAACAACCACGCTGGGAGTGGCAGAAACCCTGCTGCGCTGATGTATTTGGTGTGGAGGGGGAAATTTCTGTCCCAGAAGGCTCCATAGGTTGCTGCTGTCAAGGCTAATCCTACACAGGCACTGGACCTTCTCCAAAACCTGTGGTGCTGAGCGGGGAAGGAGACATGCGATGCTGGCACAGAGCTGGCGAACCTTCTTCTGCAGTGGAGGGAAAAGAGCTGTGTGGTGGGCTCCAATCATATATCATTAGCATTCATAAAACTCATTTCCTGCCAGGAACAGCCGCTCGGCACTGAAAAATCATAATTTCACAGTAGATTGCCATGCAAGTTGAAATAAATCCCCGAGGCAGAGCACCACACGCTCTGTCCTGAAGCGCGGCATGCAACCCCCAGGAAGCCCGCTAAAGGAGATCCTGAACACTCTTAAATGGTTTTTTCGTATACATAAATGCTTTTCTTAATATATGTGTATATACATGTAAATGTGTGTATACGAGAAGTAGATAAGTACCCTGGGAAATAGAATTCCCTACGAATGATAGCTATTATTAGAAAAAAATATGAGACTCTATCCCACCTCTGTACCATCTGTGTTAAAAAGCAGATTTAAGGATCTAGCATCACTAAAAAGCTGGCAGTGCATTTTTCTTATCTCCGCTGCCTCCAAACAGAAAATTACTGAAGGTTCCCTGACACTGAGCAATCGAACGTGTTCACCAAAAGTGACCATCAGCTGCACACAACTCTGTTTTCGATTCTGTAAAAAGATGACCTAAATGTCTTCCTTACCGTTTAATATGCATGTTTCCCATGCACTTATTTTTCATAATAAGTATTTTAAAATATCCAGCATGGTCTTGCCACTCTATTTTTAACAGTATTTTGAGCAGATAAGCTATTTCTTTACTGACCTCTATATTTCGCTGAGTCAGGTCTTTGCACTCAATTACAGTGAACAGAGTATCCACCCCTCCTCGTACTAAACATTTGGCTCTTTAAAAATAATGATGAAAGCTTGAAACTTTCAGGTTTTCACTTTTCATTTTTCTGTCAGATTCAGAAAAGAAGAAGTAGTTTTCCCAAATAAATCTTTTCTACAAGGCTTCTTTGCTCAGAGAGCTTTGCAAACACAGCTTGTAGAGAGAAGCAGCACTGTAGGGCTGAGTTTGGTTAAGACATCAAAACCCACAATAAAATTAAATAATTAACGAGGAAGATGGATGCATTTCAGAAGATGTAAGAGCCAGGAATGCCTTCTGCCTGCATTGAAAGTAGTAACACAACAAGTTATTGCTTATTGTAGCCCTGCGCAGAACCAAACAGAAGAAAATACTGTCAAAAAATAATCTGGTGTTAGAAGGACTAACTTCTGATTGTTGTTAATGGACCTGGGACCAGCCTCTGGTACCGCTGCATATTACTCTTCTAAACCAGCATTAAATCACACGTTCAGAGTCAAAGACCTTTCACTTAAGCAGCTCTTTAGCTGCTATGATTTGTTTCAAATCTATAGATTGTTCATGTATTTAAATTGAGTTATAACATTGCGGAGTTGATCTCACCAAACTTGGTGTGTCCTAATTCATCTTTGTGGTGAAGGTCTACTTTAAATCTTAGCGAATAGCACATCTTTGAACATAACTGTGCCTGAAAGCTGAGGTCGAATACGAAACTTATTTTTTATCGTTCTGGTAGTAACAGCTATGAACTGTTCAATGGATGCTACTCTTTGTCAAAGACATGGTGCTTTATTTTTTTTCAGCTTCTTTTGAATAGAGCTGATTTTTGCTTGTACAAGGTGCCTTCTTCAATCTACTTCTCCATGATGCGATTCGTTAAAGTAATATTAAGGGGCAAATCTGGATGCTTGTTTCTTTGACTACGCAACCTGGAACCACAACGAGGGCATGCAGGTAGATTGCCAGTGTGAAAACAGAGGTGTGAGTCTGTGCTGTAGAAGTGGCAGGTGCATTGCATGACGACAAAGGGAAACTGCTCTGTTTGGGAAGTCTGCCATAAACACAACGGCCTAAGCCGTAAGGGTTACAATGAGCTCATATTTATTTTAATATTGTTTGCTTTTCTGCTCAAACAACTGCCCAGATTATTTTGACCTCAAGTGTTCATTCCAAAAAGGCCCTTATCTGTAAACACCACCTGCGTGGTAGAGCACATCACGAGCCACCGCTGCCACTGTATTGCTTTCTTATCGTTCATAATGTGAAAATTTGATTGCCCGTACAGCCAGCCTGCGGGCTGCCAAGCCCTGCAGATGGCAGACACATGTGTGCACAACATTTGCATTTTATAGCACTGATGAGAACAGTCAATAAAATGAAGGCTTCTCCACCTCTGTCGCTATCTTGGTACAAATTGTCTCTTTTTAATAGTTGTTTTATCTCTATCCCTGTAATTTCCAGATGATACTGTTTTTAAATATTTGTACTTAATTTTGGCATTGGTAAGCAGTTGGCCCACCCATTGGATTTTCCTGGAGCCAACATTTTCTTGGTGTTATCTAGTGGTTTAATTCATTAGCTTCCCTCCCTAGTGAAGGATTAACTTCTGTCTTATCTGTTGTTGTGTTTGTGATGAAAGTAACTTCTCCAATGTAATTCCTTATTACATGGTCACGTCAGAGGTTAAAATCAGCTCTCCTCCTCATGCCTGTGCTGCCCTAGAGGTGTGCAGTCACCTCACCCTTGTCAAGGCGCTTGCACAGAGACAGCGATGTGAACCTCTGAAGGTGGTGATACCCCTGATCACGGTGAGACCTGGAGCAAACCTGCATTTCATACCATGCCACTGTGTCTGCTTTGGTTTAGGTATCACTGTGCAGCATTTCTAGAGTGAGGGTTTCCACTGGTTTATGATCTGAACATTCAAGCATCTCCAATGACTTGTCTGAGGATGTTTAGAACTGGTTAGGACATAACTGGATTACCACGTAACCAGCTTCTTCTGTTGTCCTGGTTCTGAATAGGCAAATGGTTGAACCTCTTCAGGGACCGAAGAAGGAGAGATATGAGACTCTTCAGACAGCAAAATAGGCAAAGATCAGCCCTGTTTTAATTTAAGCAGACTACCTCACTGAAATATTTTCTATCTCTTTTGGCTCTTGAAAAACAGTTCCAATAATATTGCAACTTTCGGCATTAAAAATAAAGGCTTTTCCTATTTACCTCTTTGTTCAAATACCCATTCAGGTGTGAAATATCAAATATGCAAGAGGGGTCTTTATATCACTTTCCATACAGAGGAGTCACACCAGTCGTGTAGGCTTGAACAGAGTGCAGTTTCCACAGGTTTCATTACATAAAAATATAAGGACAGTGATCACACCGAAGGTCTGACTACCTCAGTCCACTCTCTCTGACAGCCCCCATAGGTAAAGGGCAAGAACAGAACAAGCACAGATGATTTCCCCACTCAAGCTCTCCCAGCTTCTCTCCGCTCTCAGTTTCAGATGTGGTTTCCATGATTTAATAACCCTCAGTGGATTTCCATTCCATGAACTTGTCCAGTTTCCTCTTAAACCCATGTAAACCTTTAGCATCTACAATATCATCATTCATGATTGTATAGACCTTGTCATTACCCTTATTGGCTGCCTCTCTTCTGGAAGAGTCCGAGCTGATTTGCTGGTTTCCCGTGTGGGAGCTGAGAATGATTGCCACTTTGTCATTCTTCAGATCATTTCCAGTTACATAAAGGAGAAATGTCACAGGTGACAGAATAGTAGATCATCTGGCAATTTTCCCATGTGAATTCTTCTATTATTCCATGCTGGGAAATGGGAGATATATGATTATCTTACATATCTTATATATGATCCACTCATAAAAATCCTGAAGCAACTTTTTATCAAGCTTTCTAGTTCCTTCATGATATAAGGACTAGGCTATGGGTATTGGACTTTAAATTGCCATTACATGAATGTCTCAGCCATCAGAGGAACGGTACATTTTGGTATGGACAGTGTTTACAGGATTGAGAAAAGAGAAGTTCTGGAAAATTATTTTTTACAGTGCAAGTGTTTTATGGGCTTTCTGGTTATTGGGCCCAAGAGAGGGATCATTCTCAGAGAATTATGTCTACTTTTTACTATAGTTCTGATAAGAGGCTGTAAGGAGTACTACTAGCGTAACCGCATCCAGGAACAAATGGATTAAACAAAGTATGAGTTGCCAGAGCAGATAATGGTTCTGTCCCCTTGACCACATGCCGTTCCGTTAGAGATATGGGGAATCTAAACAACCAGGTGCTCTTTTACACTTCACATGACCACTATTTACACACCTAAATGATATTTTAATCATCTTACTGAGGACTTTGAATATCATAATTATACCCCCAGGTTTAAAGCTGGGCTGAAAGTTTATTTTAATTGCTAGCACTATAGTAGTTAAATAAATGCCTGTCCTTAAAGCAGTGTGTACGGTCTTACATATTTGCTATAGAACTTGCTATTGTGTTCCTTCTCCTTTGAAAAGAATAAAAGCAATTTTAAATTAGCACGAGGCTACGAAGAAACCAAAGGCTGTAAAACTGGTGGCACCACGAATAATAGCTCCCATCAACATGTTCTGTTAAAAGCGAGTCTACACAAACTGAAGCAGACAGTTATGGTTTGGCCGATCTTCTGGCCTAGCCAGCCATAAACCACATCTTTGGAAACAATGTAGGTGCACTAATACAAACCCAAGGAAATGTGATGGCTCTAATGGGGCTACCCAGGTTTTGGTCTGAAGCGGGCTTATGTCTAGTCAGGTTCGTCTCAGGGTGGAGCAAACACGATTGCCTGCACTTGTCGTTTAGACATGCCTACATGTTTTCAAGAGATCACAAAGTAAAGGGTATGACTGGGTCAGAACCAGCACTCTAGCTCTTCGTATCCACAAGCCTTTAGGGTAACTAAAATCAAATTAGCATTTTGTGATCAGGCCTATTTACAGTAAAAAAGTAGACAGGTGCCTGACCACGGTTAATTCTTGTACTCTTAGTCCACTTCTTTTTTTTGCTATCTGCAAGTGACATTTTTCTTTAAAAAATAAACACAGTGAAGAAAATAAAGTTGGGAGGAAGGAAATGTGTGTATCTTTGTCAACAACTTTGCATTGCCATAGAAAATGCAAAGCGAGAGTTGTAGCATCCGCTAGAATAGCATCACATTTGCTGCCGAGCGTATGATCACTCATTTTTATAGGAGAAAACCAGGAGCTTTTCCCTATGTTAGGTTCTCATTTTCTTAATCTCATTCACTGGCTGGTACCAGACTTCACAAATTGGACATCTTTCTTTTCAAGCCATGCACGGATGTACATTCTGACTCTACCATTAAACTTAATAGAAAAAAAATTGACCCAACCATGTCAGCACATTTTTATGAGTAAAACCCCAGAGTCTCTTATTCAAACTCTTGGTAGCTTATGAGTTTATATGCAGCTTTGGTAAGGGCTTTTAAATAAGTGAATATATTTTAAAACAGTATTTGTCAGAATTCTGTATTATTACATTTTTTCCAATTCTGTTGATTTTTATGTAATCTTCTCATTTCCTCCCTCTGGCCTGTAAAAATGATCCTCACTGCTATGCTCCTCATGTAGCAAAAACTGGCCAACTTTAGTTCAAATAAGCTGTTTGACTGACTCTATCCTGAGAGTGTCCACATGCCAAAAATTTACTCGATAATTATTTGTGTCTCCTAACTCTTCTTTTCCTCATTTTTTCCACTCCTTTGAAACCCTTTGTGGACCCAGATATGTGCCTTAATTTCACACAGTTTCCTTGTATACTGTAGTTGCCCTCGACCTTGTATACATTTTCTTTTCTTCTGTATAACATGTAGACAGCCTATACACAGCACGCAAAGACGGATCCTTATGGCTTGCTTTTCTACAAAGTAAACATAAATTACAACACAAGCCCCTAATTAAGTCCCATAGCATAAAAATGTCCTCAGCCCTCATCTGGAGTGCTTTGCCTTGTGCTTTTCTAGGGGTGGGTAAAGGCTAAAGCTTAAGGAAGCAGCGCTCAGCAATGGTTAACACCATCTCTCTGACACGTAAATGCAGACCAACGTCATTCAAATGCATTTGGGCTTTGAGCAGTCTTCCTACATGTATATCCCCCTAAAAAAACCAAACCAAACCAAAACACAAATGGAGTAAGCCCTCTGAGAATTTGCAGGTAACAAATACACAGAGTTGTTAAATTTACTCCAGCGCTAAGAACCGTACTGCCAACCATCATCCGTTTTTTTTGCTTCTCCCAGCATGAGCGATAACAGCCATGGGTCAAACCTGTGTTAGTATTATGCCCACAGAGTAAAATCAGAGTGGGTACAGCTTCTTTTCTACTGAAAAAACCCTCTAAAATACAGTTCTCTGATCCTTTAGGTTCCTTTGTGGGAGAATTCAAATGGAGGACTCCATCCCTTAGGAAATAGTTGCCTATCATATTGCCCTAAACCTATTGCATGGATCCAACCCATGAAACTAAGTTGCTGCAATTAATTTAATAAACTTAAAAGAATTTGCATATGATACATGAGTTATTAAAATATTTTTTAATAAATGTGCATTTTCAGGTTAAAATGAAAAATTTGCAGATTTTTTAAGCCCATTTTTTCAAAGTTACTTTTTTCCCAGAGTTTAGCCCCAAAAGTTACAAATTCTTTGGACGATAAATTTCTTTATTTAAATGTATTTATTTATTTTAGTAAAAAATTTTACTTTCATTGCATTTTTCTAGTTTCTGTATTTCAAAACACAAATCTTTACCGAAGCAGTTCCCCAAAAATAGTAGCAAATTAGTTCAACAACAAAACCCCTCTAAACATGTTAAAGCATCAAGATTACTTTTTAAAATAATTGGCTTTTTTCTGCAGCTCTGTTTATTACATTTATTACCATAAATTACATTTATTGTATCTTTGTACATTTCCACTTCCCTTATTTGGTTGAATACTTTCGTTCTGTTTCCTTTCCCGGAGCAGATATCTACAGTCCCCAGAGAGCACGTGGGCCCCATAAGTGATGCGTACTCACTGTGTAAGCCCTTAGGGCACTATGGCCCCTACCCCAAAGTGCTCAAAGTGAATAACAGTGCAATATTAAACAGTGGCACCCCAGTGCTATATAATTGTGTGCTTCACATGATCCTAAATGAGTGACCCCATGGACTTAGGTGACTTCCACTAGTTGAGGGACATCTTTCAAGGAGCAGATGACTCCCTGGCTGTTGAACACTAATTTGGCAGCTCACCTATGGGCAATGCCTTAATCTCTTCCGTTAACTTCCATCTGGCTGCATGGAGAACACAACTTTATTCACACAGCTCTAAGACCGTCTGACTTACAATCTGCTCCTGCAAGATAACCTCTTCTTAATTGGGTGTGCTGCGGGCTTTTCTTTGGCCGATGACTCTAGTTATCACTTTGCAGCCTGCCTGAAAAAGGGCCTAGAACCTCTTAATGAACACTTTGTCTAGGCTTCCTGTCTCCTCTGTCACTGAATGACTAATTACTAATTTCCAGCTATGAATAATTTACATTACATCCTACTTCTTAACCCCAAGGGTATTTCCTTGAATTTATGTGCTTGAGATTTCTGCAGACATCTTCATGCTCTTGCGAAGGCTTCACTGAACACCTGCCTGAAATAAACAGCAATTTTCCAAACGACTGTTTTTAAATATTTGACATCAGTCATGGAAATTAAGAAATTTATCTCCGAGTGCTCTGCTAAATTGAATGTGTCAGATTGTTATTTTTCTTATATAGGATTCTTTCAAAATTTCTGGTTTCGCAAATACCCAAGTAGCTGCGCTTCCCCACACACTAGTTCTTCACTAATCCTCTAGTCTGCTCCCAAAATCTCTCTGCAGAGCCTGGATTATGATTATTGCAATAGATGTTCTGGCTGCTACCAGCCGACCTGGTTATTTCATTATGCTTTTTATCACAATCGTTTCTAGTGATCTGGGCTGACTATGAACGCCCAAGGGGATGTTTTTCCAAACATGTAATTATTCTCAGTTTGCCACTTCAATTGCCAGGACTAAACCCCTGGCTGGTCTCTTGATTAGTTAGAATTAGAGCCTGTGGCTCTGTGCTGTTGATCTCTCTTGCCTGCCTGACCTAAATTCCATTGTACACCTGCCATTATGCATTTACTTAAATCTGGAACAAATTCTGGGACTTGATGTACTGCCAGTCTCAGTTTTTAATTTGGGGAGCCGACTGGGTAAGGCAATTTGTCTCTGCATCAACTTGTGGACCTGCCGCAAAACCACCGTGCACGTGCTCCTGAGTCAACAGAGCTCACCGGGATGGAGGGCACGACGGAGGCTGCAGCCCTTGCCCAGTGCCGCTCGCTCCTCACGTGTGCAACAGCACACGACCGCTTCAAATACGGCTGCTCCTGATGCTGCGCCTGCTTTCGGCTGGCACGCCGTACGCAGGAAAGTCTGAACGCATAAAATGAGCACAACACTCAGAGAGAAATTGTGGATTAAAAAAAATACCATGGAACAAATACCTTCTGTAGGAGTCACATTTAAAAGAGACCAGTTCAAAGTAAAAAGAAGTTTCTTGGAGAAATACGCTCACTGTTTCTAAATAGTTGTGCTTAGAAGGGGTTTGTAGGCTCGTGACAATTTTTTTCTAATAGATGATATAATGAATGCTTTGCTCTTGCAAATAAAAACATAAACGTTATCCAGCCAAAGCCTTGGAACAAACTGTGCCGCAGAGGCAGGAGGCAGCTCAGGTACTTTCAGCAGCTCTGGCAACAGCTCTGGGGCTATGAAGGAGGGAGCTGCAGTTCTTGCCACCTTCAGGTGAAGCTGTAGAATACATTTTTTTACTTCTGCAACTCAAATTGATATACCCTTAGGGCAGTTGGTTGGAAATCTGACATAGCCCCAAATTAGTGAACACTAGATCATTTTGGTCCAAAGAAGTTGGTCAGAGCCATAACTGGAGCTTGACTGGAAAAGTCCACAGTATACACCAGTCCTAGCCAGCACAGCATTTGACACTGCTATCCTCTAAAATAGGATCTTTTGGGATGTTCTTGCAGATCTACCACAGCTGATCAAGCATCTCTGCTTCCAAGCAGGGCAGAGGTCATTTTCACAAGGCAACAACAGGGCCAGAATGATGGGCCAGTTGCCGAAGTGTAAATAATTCTGGACACCTGGAGATCCATGCAAGAGGCGGAGCAACCTATTCTTGCAATTAGGCACCTAAATTCTGCCAAAATCCCATTTGGGTGTCTAAATTCTTGAGTGCATTTGACCAAGGTGATATGATGACCTGAGATGTCTAGAATTTAAAGATTTCCTCTATTCTTGGAATACCTAAACCCCATCAGATTCTCCTTTTCTGACAAGAAAAAGATTATCTTCAATATGAGATTTTATTTCAATAAAATCTACTGAAGTGTACAAACTGGAGTAGTTTAGTTACAATCAGGACAATGGGAAGAGTTTCCATGTAGCCAGACATTTTCATGGCTCAAACTGAATGAAACACATATTACTTAATCACTGCAACGTGTAAGTTCAAATAATGGTGCAACCAGAAAGGAAACTATTGACAGAAAAATTGAGAAAAGTTATTAGGACAGATAGTAAAATGAATTATTTCCGTCAATGTGCCATCAATAGTTTTTCAGGTGACTATAAATCTAAAATGCTTCCTTGTGTTCCAAGAATGTGGAATTATACAGAAAAGTACATCTCAATATTGTAGGTAGCACTGGAGACTGGAATTAAATCTTCAGTGTCTCCATTTGAAACCTTCATTGTCAAAAGTGAAGAGACAAGGAAACAAATACTTTTCAATTGTTTGCTATTTGGGCAGGGACTTTGTCTTTCTGCATTGTGTACAGTGCAAAGCTCGTTTTGGGTGTGACTATCCTTTCAAAGGTACCATTAATAATAACATAAATAAGTTGTTGGCTAAGATCTTAAGCAGTTCTGCCCTAAATTCTAGTTTTGGTCTCTTTACACTTCAAAGGCAATACATAGATAAGACTTTTTAAATGGTCTCCTCATTTAGCTTATTTCATCTGAGCTGTTAGAATATGAGGTATTAGAAATGTCTGGGTCCCATCTCCTCTGTGCTCAGCGTAGGATTGCCATAAAGATGCAGTCGCTGGGGTAATGCACATCTGCAGGAACAGAGGAGCTTCTGGGATTAAACTGAGATAGTCTAATGGTTGAAATTATCAAACAGGGATGAGGATTGCCCCATTGTTAGATTATTCTTGTAAATAAGATGGGTTCAGGTCCTTTGGCTACTATTTTGGTACTCAACCATTAGATTATTGGAGTGGTACTTTCTTCTTTTGGATCTGTTCTTTCTATAAATAATTATTTGTGCAACAAAATCTGGGTCCCTCACCCTCATGACCTAGCCAGGAGTGGTATTGGTTAGTCTGGCCTCTTTTACTACTAGCAAAATCTCACCCTGAACTGAATGCTTTTTCCCCAGCAACTTTTTCAAAACCTTATTTTTCATTCCCAAAATTTTGATTTAAACCTAGAAATGATGACATTTCAAAACAGCTTTGAAATCCAGAAATAATCATCAGTTAAATTACTATAACATTTGTAAACTGCACCCCTGGCACAAGGAGTCTAGACTAGATAAAATATCTGGCCCATTTACTTGGTTAATTCTAGTATAATTTAAATAATAACAGTTCTTCCATTTGAGACTATATTTCCCAGAGCAACACTTCACATTCCTGCTGGTGGTTGTTAGAAGAGATTGGTAATGAGAAGTGTCCCTGTTCCCGTAGCTCATGAGCACAGCAGGACTAGTGAGCAGCATCATGTCTTATGAGCAAAGCTCTAGCACAAGATGGTTTTTAGACCTTTACAATTAGTCATGAAGTACTTGTGGCAAAATCTACATGAGATGAATGCATATGTTAGGGTTTTCAAAGGAGGTGAAGGGATTAGAGATAGCTCATAGGAAGCTGGTGCCTACGGCCCTGTAGTTTCCCTTGAAAATCCCAGCAAAACATATTTCTGCTAACTTTGTAAGAAAGAGGAGTAGGGCCTCCGCTTTGCTGGTGTCTTTCCAGTCAAGTACCCAACTCCTCTGGGGACTTTGAGCATTGTAGTCTTGGAGACAACTAAAAAAAAGTTACTGAATCCATGCAAGTGGAAAACAGGACGAACAGCCTTCCAAGAGCACAGAAAACAAAGATGAGACAGCAAAAAATAAATGAGGAGAATGATAGTCCTATTTCATTCTGAAGTGGGGCTTACATAAAATAAATGGTGATGAGATTGCTTTCCAAGTGGAACATGAGAGAGAGAGAGATTGCGAAAGAAAGAGCATTTATACATTAAATATCTGGAGTTAGCACTTTCAGTTATGCTGGAAACTCCAAGTTTCCAGAGCATCTTGCGGTAGACTGTACAAATGCCTAAGAAAGAGTAAAGGTGTCTTGGATCAGGCAGCACCCAATATGTTTATGCAGCCTTGATGGGAAGGGATGTGTTTATTCAAGCTGCTAGCCAAAATTATATGTGCTAGAGGCTGTTAAGGAAGGGAAAGAATTTATTATTTGTAACAGTGCAATGTTATATATATAAAAAAACCCACCTAAGAAAAATGGATTTTAAGACATTGCAAGCCGGGCTTTCACTAACTGGAGAAGGAATAGGGGAGAAGAAAAACAGGGTGGGGGGGTAGGAAAATACTTCATGACTCTTCACAGAAACTCAACAGTGATTCAGTGTCACCTGGCAATCAGGCACTACGGCGAGGTGCGCTCCCATGGAGGCTACACGGCAGTCTCACCCGCCCTCTTTTTCCAGCATGACGGGTACCTCCATCCTTGCACGCCTGTGGTCATGCCGTGCAACAGGGATCAGCGAGTCAACCTAGCTAAACGCCGAATATTTTTTCATATGGATTAGATTTCACCCAGGTGAATTCCCTGAACCAATGGTCAGGAAGTTTGTAGGCATTTTGGAAAACAACATTCCTCTAAGAATGTGGCATCTCATCATTGACTCGAAAAAACATATAACTGAAAACTCCGTGCTCTTGTGTGTTTGAAAAGTTGCAGAGTAACACCGCTAGGTTCTGCAGTGACTCAGAAAGGCACATTTTCGAGCCAGAGCCTACTCGCTCTAAACACTGGAGCTGTATCTCCTTGCTCGACTGAGTTGCATTTCGCTATTGGAGCATAACTCATGTGTAAGGGGCTCATATAATCTGCCTCAAGGAATTATTACCGTACTTAAAGCAAATTGTTTTGCCGGCACTGGGTTTTTAGTTTTGTAATAAATCTAGAGTTTCTTTGTCTTGCTTTATTTTGTTTCAGTGCATAACATCCACTCACTGGCTTTTCTTCCCCAGGTATTTGAATACTGAATATTTTCAAAGAAAGAGGTTTTGTTTGCTTAAGTATAAATATGTTTGTATAAATTTGCATACCTCGAAACACACAGAGAAAGACAGGGAGATGAGAGAGAGAGCAAAGAGAAAATGAGGGGAGCAGACTAAAGGAGAAAAAACCAGAAAAGACAACTTTTCCCTGTTTGATCACTGCTGCTCTTTGACTCGCATTTGTGAGGTTTTCAAGGGAGCTTGAGATAATGGTTCTCAAATAGTACTTGGGAAGATCCAACCACCTAGCAGATGATTTTGCAGACATCGTGGTCCAGTCCCACACAGCCTGTCTCCCTCTGTCTCCCTTGCCCAGCCACAACCAGCAGCAAGTGTAGAGGTAGGGTCTTGCAGAGCGTAGTTCGGCTGAGTCTGGGGTTTTTTTTATAGTAAATAACTGTGGAAATTCCCTTGGATATTGTTTCAACATAAAGGAAAAATCAACTTTTTACCAAGAGCATTTCTGTCACTTTCTTCTCAAGCCAAACAAGGAAGGGGGGGATACTTTCCTGTTGCCCTTTTTCTAGAAATTCTCTCCCATGGTGGTCCTAAAATGGTTGCCCAAATCCCAGGGACTGGATCCTTACCAGCCCCATCCTGCCCCATGGGAAAGTAACAGTCATGCAGGCAAAAGAGTTTTGGCTGATCTTACATCGATGGAGGCTATGGGTACCATAAGAAACCAAATGGCTGTTCAGCAGATATCAGCAATGTGCAGAAGAAAGGATTTTGATGCAGGCTGTGTTTAGATGTTTAGCTGCAGTGTGGGGAATACGTTGCTTCACACAGCAGTTCACACTTTATCGTGTGGAAGCTGAATTCTTTGCCTTTTTTTTCTTAGGCAAATAAAATCTTGCTGTACTATTCTTAAGACAGCAGTTCCTCCCACTGGAAAAGCCCAGACATCTCAGCTTTAATTCCTGTGATCTAACCACTTGGCTTCCCTGCTCAAGCAATTTATTGTTTGATATCGTAATTCAGTAAAAACAGAAATGACAATAAAATCCTCAAAACATTTAATAGAGTGGATTTTGAAGTTTCGTAGATGGAGATCTTGGGAGCCCTTTACCTCGTACCTTCACTGAAGTACTTTGCACCTGAGCAAATTTAAAAACAAATCTATGAAAGGATTTTGTTTTCCATGATTTAAGCACCGTTTTAAAGAACACTTAGCACCTCCTAGCTTTGTGCTTTGTGTAAATTTATCAGCTGTTGCCAATATTGTTTAATCTGTATCTGCATTACCTTGTATTTACCATCTGTTCCTTGAATGGAACCTCTGTAATAGATTATGTTTAACATTCATTTAATGAAGAAAAATGGAGCTGTAATTATGTTTTCTAGTAAACTGTTGTCTCAGCTCTATCTTTAGTGTCGTTTACAGCAGGTGGGAAACGGCAAGGGATTTTGTGATGGTGCCTCAGCAGCCAAAGTGGGTCATGGAATGTCACTCTGTGAACCTGTCAGGATTATCTGGTGCACTGCTGGCGTAAGCTGGTCCTACTTCCAACGCAAGGAAAAATTCGGTAGAACAGGGCATATTGGAATTCCTGAATGATGCCATAAAAATAATGAATTGATAATAGCATTGATAATAATTGATGATAGCTCAGTTAAATAGGGTACACTTATAATGAACACAGCTGTTAATTTGGAGGATTCTACTTGATAAATTCAAAGCTATACATGAGTGAGTTTAAACCTGTTCACAGCCCCGTGAGTATACAGAAACTGCGTCTCTGTTCATCAAGCTAGATCAGATGGCGAGCTGAGACTGGTTTCACTTGTGTCTGCCTACCATGCTGCCACACACACCTTAAAAAGCTGCTCAACCCTATTGACGTGATAGATGGCATTATCAGGGAAAACAGGAGGTGGCATTGCACCTGGAACCGCATGTCACAAACCGGGTTGCTGTGTCTGTGGTCCACCATGGTAGGCTCTTGTGCTTTCATCTTCCTGAACACTTGTAGCCTCCAGCGCTCTCTCTCTTCCATTTCTCTGGCACGCACTTGCAGTCACACTCCTTTGCACTCATCCTGCTCTGTTCAGTATCCTTTCCCCAGAGACCTCAGCCCAATGTTGTAGGACTTCAGGACTGGAGGGAGGAAAAAAAAAAGACTAGCCAAAGCCGAGATGCCCCTATTGCATCAAAGAACCTTCTCCATATTTCTACCTATTGGGTTATCCTCTAGTTAAGCCCTTCAGAGACACCAGCTGTGGGAAGGCTCCACAGCCAATTGCATTCTACTTACAGCAACATAAGGGATATATCGATATAGCAAAACAGTAGCACAGTCAAGTTCCTTCTACCCAAATTCCTCTTTTCACTTTGGGGCTGTATCCTTCCAGGATCCTGTTTCTTCATCACCATTGCAGTGTACGGTACCCTTCCATTTTACCACCTAAGAGTATTTTTTTTTAAAAAAACATTAAGAGATAGCCACCCCCTTTTTTCACAAATAATTTCTACTTTCCTTTGTCAGCTGAACACCTTTAACTAGTGGGTCAGTGTGGAATAAAATGGAACAGAAATCCCTGTTACACTGTCACAAGGACATAGGTCCTAAACACAGCACTAGGCCACTGATTAAGAACAACCATTTTTCTAGACAGAATAAAAATCTTGCTATTCTGCTGCTACTTCTGCCACAAATCCAGATTGAATTCAGTCTTTGAAACCTAAAAAAAGGTTTCCTTTAAGCTCTGCTCTCCGGCTGACATTATTTCCAGGAATTAACGGGGCCCATCTACGTTATGCAGTTGAGAAGTGTGCAGCGAGTCCCAAGGCAATGTTTGCACCAGACATGAAGCCTTAGATGGCAGACGAAAGGAGCTATCTGACTGGTGTCACCTCAGGTACCTGTGCACCAAAGTCTCTGGCTCTGGGTTTTAAATTCTATCTCTGCATGTAGGGATACCTGATGCGATGCAAAGCTAGAGCAGGACTCTCCTGAAGCATCCCTGTTTGCTCACAAATCAGGATTTATAATTGCTAGAACCTCCTTCGTTAAGCCCTGGACGATCATCAGTCACGCTGATGGATGATTCCATTACACACAGGCATAATGCTGGAAAAGTTGAATTGACTGTTATTTCATAAAAGAGGAATCCTGTTTCAGAAAATTAAACTGGGTTAAATGTCATGGATCTTAATGGGCTTCCAAAGTTTTAATATGTTACATTCTACTTAGTATGGCATATGTTATAACTTATAAGGATTAGCTCATCTAATTTCTGTCCAAAATCTTCATTTAAAAAAGAATTTGAGGAGAACATTTACGTCCATAGTCAAAGTTGAACTGCTTTACAAAACCCTGCAGTGGCTGCCTGTGATAAAGGATCCAAATCCCTTCCATACCACTGTATGACACCTAGATGAGCTGGGAGCCTTGGGAAAAACTTTCTTATCACATGCGTACCCCATGCACTGCTATGAAATGCTGCGTTTGTATCACCATATTCAAGCATGAATAGAGCGATCTCTAGGAACTCCCTTGCCAGACTTTTTTCTGACTGTTTAGGAAAGCTTCTGTTAGTTTTACACTGTCAGCCCTCACCGGAACATAAAAATACAGAACTGCCATGAGAACATGTCAAAATAACTAATAAATCAGCTACTCACTTTTGAGACAATATAGCATAATGCAGCTGGGAAGGACAAAACTATACTGGTAAGTCCGTATTTCCAGGTGGTGGTTTTATAAAGATTTTTCATTTTGAAATGGTCATCTTCAGAAGGTTTTAGCAAAGAAAATGCCAAGGACATGAATAGTTGCTGTATCATCCGATAACCCAACCCATTTGTATCAAATGAGCCATCCCAAAATTTGGGAACCCTGAATCTGTGGCCGCTTCCAAAGAATTCCAGCTTAGCAGTACAGTCCCAAGTACACGTACGTGAGAGTCCATTGAAGACTAGCATGTCACATTGAGAAGGAAAAGCCTGGTTCATACATTGTTTTGAAATTTCTTCCGTGCCTCATAGAGAACACACAAACAAAAAGAAAGTAAAAATATACAAATGAATCTTCCAAGAAAATGTTGCAATGAAAGAAAATGACAAAGAATTTCCTTTGTTTGGAATAGTAAATACAAAGAAAATCTCTGCAAACAAACTTCTTTCAGTAATGATACGAGTTAAGTTCGCAGCGTAGGTCATGAGATCCTGAACCATTACTTCCATTTCAGGAGGAATTACTGGAAGAGATACCTCATAACCCTGGTGAAGTCTGTTGTATTTGACAGTACGGCAAGGTCTCCAGATGACTATAGGATTAAAACAAACCACCATTGTATCTGCTTATCGTAGTGTCCTCACGAGCAAACAAGCTCGAGACAGAAAGCTGTAACTCTTCACAGATAAATAGGAAGACTCTGTTATTTTAGATATTGGTCATGCAACATGGACACTGCCATCTTCAGGTCACTAGTTAAACTATAACACAAGAACATCAGCTGGATCTGATGGCCGTTGTGAAATCAACGGAGGGTCATCGCCCCGTTTCTAACGTGTCCAGCAGCCTGCCTCAGCAGGAGGTTCAGCACACAGCTGTGAAGGTCAAGTCCATCTGGAAGCTTGCTTTATGCTCGTGGTATTTTTTGCTTATGCTTCAATATCCTCCAGTTCAATGATATAATCTTGGTGCTTTTTCCAAGAGTTAATAATTATTAAACACTGTACTCTTGAATTTGTCCTAGCAGGATCTAGCAAAAAAAGATTTAAAAACCTGAGTTGGATAGTTTTCTATCAAGCTTTTATCTGTGACAAGTAGAGCTGATATCTAGATGAATGATGTGTGTGAAAATGAACTCCTAGAAGATGCCAGCCACTGCCGCAGTGCCAACGTTGCAGGCTGCATGCTGTATGAATGCAGCAGGTCTATTAAAATGCAGAGGATGTTTTTCCCCTGAAATACCTGCAGAGAAAGAATGTCTTGACTTTTATTCTGTATTTATTAGTTTAGCTGAAAAATGCAAAAAAGACATTTAAAACCTGACTTTTAAAAGGACACAACCAGTGTCTTTCAGTGCCTTCTGTGTAAACCTCTGGATATTTTCTATACAAACATTATCTAAGCAATTATTTGGTTTTTTCACATATTTAATTGAAAGTGCTTTGCTTTTTCTAGCCATTTCTTCAAGTCACACAGCTGTGACCACACTAATGTCCTGTTTCTTCTGTATAGCTGGGATTTCAGTGCAGCACTCTGAAACAGTAAATCCAGGGAGTACACGGCAAATGTCAAAAGAGAGGATTAACTGTTAAAAATACCCAGAACTGCTTCCTTTCTCTTTCTTTCTCTCTTTTTTTTTTTTAAAGTCAATTAGGGAAGATCCAAAAAGTGTCCAGAGCCAGCAAAAAAACCCCAATGCTATTAAAGGGAACGTGCAAAGGGCTCTTTAAACATGGAGTTTTTTAATTCTTCATATTTTATTTTACAAAATGAAATGTTTGAATATTTTCTATCTTACCCATTAGTTTGAGGTTTTTTTGGTTTTTTGTTTTTTTTTTGTTTTGTTTTGTTTTTTTTTACTTTCTTTAAAATCACAGTTGTCACCATTTTCTTTCTCTTGATTTTCCATGGGGGGGACTGGTACCACCTTGTGAACGCTTGCTCCTGAACAGAAGAGATGGGAATAGTAAACTGTATAAAAAGTTGCTTTAGAAACAGTTTCTAGTGGTTAGCTTCAAATTCTGGGCCTGCTAGCCAAGAACATGGATGCTTTTTGAATACAGTGGAAATATCTAATTTTAACAGATGAAATAAATGGAACTAAGCATGTAATAAGGGTACTATTCAGTATAAATATGGCAAAGATGGTCCAATAAAGATTACCTAATGAGCATTAGATTGCCTCCTCTAGTTACAAAGTAAAAACAAACAGCTCCTAACATTTTGCATTAGTAACAGGCCCTCAGGAAATGCCCAAACCCAAACTTTCAAACATCAATCTCCAGTGCAGAAAATTTAATCTGTTATTTACTAGCAATGATGCTACTAGGTACTCCTTGTATGAATATCAAGAAATCATACAGCCTAGTTTTTCACTGTCTTGAAAGCAAGTGAAGACAGCCACGAGAGTACTTCCAGATGTTAAATGAACCCGCCACATTTCACGGATTCAAGGTTTTCTTTTTAAGACCATTTATAGAACTTTGGAAAGAGCACAGGGTATCATGTTATGAAAAGGTAGGGAGGAGCGTTTTATTTTTACAACAAATTAAAGACACGACTTAGTTTTTTGCAATCACTATTAACATCTGTAGGCCAAAAAGGAAATAGCTCTAGGTACCTATAACTAAATAAGCTTCTACCATTATATTAATGGATTCGCACCAAAGAACATGTCCTAAACGTGGACGTAGCAAGTTGTAAGGCATCCAAACATTCAGCTGGGTCCAATGTTTTTGTGAAGTTCACAGAATTTGTAACTATTTAGGCTGCCATGTTCAGTGCAACGAACTTTGTGATCCTTTAAGTATGAATTCCCAAACAAGGAGT
>VYZW01038394.1:0-44721 GCA_013401315.1 Balaeniceps rex | reverse complement strand
AAGAATTAGAGAATGACTTCTCAGAAGTATTGCAGGGAAGGGATGCCTCTGTGCAGTTGTAGGGAAACATGCTAAGATCACACAACCAGTCTGGAGCAAAGCAGGAGCAGTAGCCGGTGCATTCTGTTATGATGCTTCAGGGAACATTTACTGCCTCAAGAAGAATGGAAGAGTATGTACAAACGATAGGAAGGGAGCGAGGAAGATTAGGAATACCCACACATTAAAACAGGAATATCGTCATTCAAGACAAAGTTGAATTAATTCCTTTACTCTAAAGTTGGATTTAGTTTGATGAGAATTGGAAAGAATGATCGGCTTATTTAACAATTAACATGGTCTGCATTTTACATTAACAGGCTGTCAATAAGCCAGGTCAGTTTGGTAGCCTTGAGCTTGCCTAGTTCTGATTAACTTATGTCTTTTATGCAAACATTAACTCACTCCTGGCACGTACTGTTCTTGCAAATACAATCACGGCCTAGGTTAGATGAACATGAAAGATTTAGCATCTCAAGTTCTACTAAAGATTGTAGGTGTGCAGTCAACAGCAATGTGCTTGCCAAAGACAACAAAACAGGGAAAATAATGTAGAAAACAAATGCTTGCCTGCTTAGTTACACAGCACCATCGTCCTACTGTGTGACAAAGAACTTTTATGGCAACTGGCAAGCAACCAGGAGTTTTAATCATCACGCTGTGAGATGTCTCCGTGGAATGATCATGGTTATTCAAAGCAAATTCTACTTCATGAAGCTGGTGACTGTATAATAAAGTCATCTACAGGTCCTAATCTATAAATTGTTCTTGTTAGATGACGAAAGTCGCTGTGTTGTTCATGCACGTATTAGTTCTGCTATACAGGAGCAAAAGTTAGTGCAGGCTCTTAGGATGAGATCAGTAAATCAGACTTTTCAAAGCTTCATATGCAGCAGGTTGAAGATGCACCTGAAGCTGAGCTTTAGTTCTCTTGCTTTCCTCTCTTTTACCCATGACAACTTTAAAAAAAATAGCCATCTGGCATCCCATCTGGCTACAAGTCCAATCTTACAGTTTCTGGAGTTGCTTTTGTCTCCAGCACTGCCTTCGTGGAAAAGACAAGAGTCCCTCCTGAAACTTTGCATAATTTGGGACCTTTTGGAAGCTCTTGAAACTAAACAGAACACAAGGATGGAAATCTACCATTCTAGTTATTAATAACTCTGAAAAAAATTAAATTGGGCTGAAGAAAAATGACACCACCTGTTCTTGCCTTCCAGGTGCTTGAAACAACATTGCTGCTGAGCTTCGGGGATTAAGGGAAGAAATTTTATTTGCCTGCTGCCATCAGATACAGAGTCTTTAGGGGTTCCAAAAACTGCATGAAAACATGGAGGAGAGAGGAAATAAATAACTTTTATGGAAAGAAAATCAGTCAGACCATCTTTATAATTTTCCACTCAAAAAAGAGAGCATACATGTAAACCCAGTTGCTTTTTTTACAAAGAATATTATTAACAGAGGTGATTTTTCAGCCAGGTATTAAGCTTGTTTTAGGAGACAGAATTCAACATGATTTACAAGATAGAGCCCATGGACCTTTATTGTATAGCTTCTTACATACAGAAGGGCAGCTGATGTTGGGAAGGGCACTACAGGACTCAAAGGAATCTATCATTGCTTCTCAAAAGTTGCAAAGTCAAGCCATTCGTCACATATTGATTTTAATGAAAGGAATTTTATCACCTATTTTCATCCTGTTCACCTGTGAGAGCGGCATCTGTTCAGTAGCCATCACCTGTAAATACATTAACGGTCTCTGTGCTGGAAAGTTTTTAGCTAGTGTGAGTGAAATCCTTCAGCTGAGACACAAGAACCCTTTCTGAAAGGGAGAGGTTACTTTCTCTTCCGTGTGGTGGGAATTTGGCATCTTACTCCCTTAAACAATATGAAAAATCTCAACCTGAAATGAACTCAGATATAAATCTAACAGCACCCAAATATATCACATGATGGAAAGCCTTTAAGGTCACAGCATGAACAGTAGCAGAGGGACCAACAGCATAACCAGTCAATGACATGGGTACAAAAGTCTTGCATTTATACAGTGCTTTAATCAAGAGAAGTTTTACGCCACAAAGTGGTACACAAAGAAGGGCTGTGTGCTTTCCTTTTGCAAAAAGGGAAAATAGCTCTGGAATTAAATAAATGGGTTTAGGCTTGTTGCCACAGTAAATCTCTCCTAAATCCTTTCACCCCACTCCAAGGGTGGGAGTGGGAGGTGCAGGACACGGCAGGGTTAGCCAAGACTTCCATTTCTCCCAAGAGGACTGGGATTGCTTCAGCTGCTAGGACGAGGAGCATGGATTTATGCAGCATGTTTGGAATAGCACTTGTGTTAAGTAATATGTATTACTTAAATTATAAATATTTTTTCCCTCTAGCATATGTGACATGGCTATACCATTTCTGGAGTAAGAAAAAAACCCCACACTTTGAGTTGTTTAAGATAAATTCACACAACATTTCTGCATAGTGTGTGTGATGTTTCCCCACTGAAGTTACAAGGAGTTGGTTGTGTTTGAGGATCCTGGCTGATGTCTTGTTGTTTACCCTTTCGATAACGATGCCAGGCACTTCCCAAAGTTACGCTGCATCAAGAAAGGCGTCAATGGGAATTGGCTGATTTACACCAGCTGTGAATTCATGCAGGCATTTAGTGGAAATATCACATGCTTCTTGTAGGGGGAGAAATAAACTCAGCATTGAAATTGATCTCTGTATGATTCAGGTAGTCTGTGTGTATATAGACTAACGTGGTGTCCTGTTGCTCTTTACAGCTTTAAGAAATTAACAGGTGACTTCAAGTCCCTTCTGTCCCTCCAAGAAAAATCATGGGCAGTCAGCTGGTGTGTTTTCCCTAGAAATGGTTTTAGAATAATGGATGAAGTGATACAGAATCTGTAGGAGAATTCAAGTTATAAAGTTATAGCTGTCTTTATGTAAGTCGGGTTATTTATATCGAGTTTTATATAGCCAGTTTCAATCCCTGTTATTTTAACTTATTTATTTAAAAATTAAAGAATGCCTTAGGCTGCCTTCCAGCTGTATCACAGCCACACAGGCTATCGTGCGAGAGATCAGTCATTTAAAATCAGTGCATGACAAAGTGTAGGAAAAAGAAATATTCCCACAAATGCAAACATTATGAGGGAAGTGCTTTATATGTTGTAAGCCACATAGTCAGCTGGCTGTTTTAAGTGAGACATTCACTTCTCTCTCCATGTGTATAAATAGCATTATGAAGGGTGTGTTATATGCTCTAAACTACCCCAAGAAAATAATTTGAATATTCCACAATTCATATGTTCATTTACACATGGTGGGAGAATATAATGTTAACATTCAGATTCGGAAACATCTAAACCCCATATTGTCCTCATGGAAATAATTATGATGAAAGCAAAGCAACAGCAAAACTGACTTCCAAAATCCTGGGTGACACAAGAAGTCACTGAGCTCCACCATGCACCGAAGCACAAACTTTCACCTCATTCACTTAACTTGTTCAGGAAGGTCTCTAGCATAAAAAATGAACTGCTGCCTTGGTTTCTGTGACAGGTCAATTTAGTTTTAGCTTAATACTGCTGGGGAGTTACCTCTCAGGCTGATCAGAATAGCCAGGAAAAAAAAAAAAAGAGAATAACTAGACACAATCCAATTAGTCAGTCGGGAGGTGATGTCAAAGGCAAATTTCAATTACAGCATGATTATTAACGGTGGTCATGTTAGCCTAAGACAAATACACTCATTCTAACACTAGACATGTTAATTTAAGCCTTCATTGAGGACTTGCTATAACAAAGTGCTAGGCACAAAATGCCCAGAGGAAGCAGCTGTAGCTGTTAGCTGTGGCTGAGATGCTCACAGTGAAGATCACAGTGAAGCCAGCACAGTCGGGCTGTTTCAGCAGCCCTGAGGGGATCACACCAGGTATGAGACAGGAACCGACCAGCCCCTTTAGTCCTGGCAATGGTTCATGTATGTAAAACAGGGGAGGAGTGGACACAAGGTCATGGTCTGCTTAGAAATATCATTATACCAAGGTGGCCAGGCCTGGGGACACAAGGTCAGCGGGGGTTTCTGGAGCCAACCAGCCGAAGAGGCTTGCTCTTCAGGCCCTGGTGTGTTTTTCCATCCCTAGCATAAATTTCTGCTCGGAAGCACAGGGACGGGTTCCTCATGTAAGGGGCAGCAATGCAGTGTCCAGGTAAGAGGTCCCAAGCTTCGAGCAAATTCAAGCGCAGAGGGAAATTTACAGATGGAGTCATGGCTTTGAGAAAACATGGATGAAGTGGGAAAGGTTTGGGAATGACAGCTCATTTTTAGTGTCAGGAGAGGGAAGAAGGTCCTGCTGTGCTCTGGTTATAGAATGTGAGAAAGCTGATAATGAGAATGCAAGAGAAAACCTACCGGGATCATAGGAAAGGGAAGACTCTTCCAAACAAATGAAGCTGAGTTAATGGGCAGGATGGCTTATGCTACATGAGTACAGACCTGAGCCTTTGGCTCCAAAAGAGTGGCCTCTCTGGAGAACAAAGCCAGGCACATAATCTATGCATGCGGAATTTACCATCCGAATAACTGCAAAACTTAGCAGGTTTCAGGAGAGCTGAGGACTTACATGAGTCAATGGGACTGCAGATGCTCAGCACTTTGAGAGTCAGGCGCTCTGTCTATCGTGATCTGAGCAGCTCCAGTGGGGGAGGGATCTGGTACAACTCTCAGAGGAGCTGAAACGGGCCGATGACTGCTAATCATTCCACTTCTCACCACATTATCTCCATATGTTTTTGACAGAAGGCTGCGAGAAGCTTTTCCACTCGGAGTGTGCAATAGACCTGAAACAGCTGAATCACAGTCCTGGATTATTTAAATGTGACTTAGAACATAGGAAAATTTTAATTTTTTTCCTAGGAAAACTCAAGATAACTAATCATCCAAAGAAACTTCAGTGTCTGCTTTCATGTGTAATCAGTCATGCGAAAACACATCCAAATTTTGGACCAGAGGAATACAGAAAACTGAAAATGCCGGCCAACTAGACTAGATCCATTGGGATAAATGATGGGCATCTCTTTTTTCTAATTACTCCCTGGAACTTATTTCTCCTCTATTTGACAAAATTAAACCATCTCAGTAAATCATCATCAACCAACCATCTAGTTATTTTCTGTAGACCCGATGATTCTGCCTTGTTGCTGATCTCTAAGAATTCCATTTCTGCTGCACAGGACTTGAACCTAGAAGTCTGTAATTCCTGGTGTTTTCCAGAACTAATTATTACAGATAAGAATGGTTATTTGAGAAATACAGAGCCTTAGAGGATTATTTGAGAAATGCTGAGTATTTGAAAGGCACAAAGAGTTATTTAGAGGACTAAGGTTCCCCTTGTATTTTATGCTGCTTTGTTTTACAAAATTATATATAAAAGCAAATGATCATCTAATGCACTTACAAAACCAGCTTTGGTAAAATGGTGTTGAAAAGGACATTTGTGAGATTGAGACGCACAAAAAATTTTGAGTTCATTCAACTGAAATATGTCATTTACATTCTGTCTAAAACCTAAAAGATTTGCTGGCATAATTCTATTGGTTAGAAAGACAGAAAAGCAATCCCTGCTTAGCCAGCAAATCTCAGCTGACTAACAACGTAAAATCAGTGTAATCATTGCAGCAAAACCCACACTTTCGCCAGTTCAATTTATTTCCTTTGAGGATCCTGTGTAGAGGGATATTATTTTGCCATTTTAGGTTCCATCTCTCCCAGCAGCGCTGCTGATAAACTCAATTGATCTATCCTTTCTCATTTATTGTTATGTGCAGGCACAACACTAAACAATCCTTCCAACCAAAAAACTCTATACTGTTAACCTAAATAACATCTCCTTAATCTGAACACTTACAATAAACTTAGTTAGCAATCATGGTCTAGAAGAGATGGAATAATTAGCCTGCTTTACTGGGATAGGGTTTTATAACTCCCATAAACCAACCTTGTTGAGCTTGAGGTTTTTTAGCCGTTTAAATGATGAAGCCCAGCTGAGAAATGGCAAATGATAAATCTTACCCGCAGCTTCTCCACCAGACTGACTGTAAATTCAGCTGCAGTGATGCTAGGTGGGTGACAAAATGGCTCCTTTGGTCTTATTAAATGACCAAAGGTATATAAACAGGCACTGAGCAAGCAAAAAGGAATTAATTTCAGGAATGCAGGCACGTTGCTATATAATAACTGCACAGGGACAGCAAGACAAACCGCCACTGGTGCAACCAACAACAACTTCTGTATGGTAGAGAGGATCATTTAAATCAGAAGAGTGAGCTGGAAGTTCCCACACACCAGCAGAAATCCATTTCATGGTCAAGGTCAGCCCTGTTACACCATTTTCTTCCAGTGTCACTATTCTGTAACGTTATACTTAAATTAGGTTCTAGAGAAGTCCTGTTGGGTCTCTCATAAACTTGGATTACACTACCTGCTATGCAGATGAGCGTTTTCGTCCGACCAGCAATGAGAGTTGACAGGACTGACCTTTGAATGGGTTGTCAATGTATCTTCTGCCACCATCTTCTCAAAAACGGATACAGCTGCCCATCCTACGGTTTGTCAGGTTGCAGGAAAATAAAGAAGTTATTTTTAGGTGACATCTTTAATTCGGTTAATGTTGTTATGGGCCGGAGAGTTAAAATTGATAGATTATTTTGTCTTGTGTGGTCAATAAATGATGCATCTTTTGCTTCTGAAAACACAGTCTTTTTCGTTAAAAATATAATTAATGAAATCTAATAGTACAGAGATGTTCTAGATCGTGTCATGTCTTTGTATGGAGTCTTATGCTCTGTATTTCTGATGCAGTACCAAAAAAGATACCAAAAATCTGTTCCTGGGTTTTATTTTCTCTTTAAAAAAGAATCTATCACAAAATGAACCCTTTCCTCTTTACGCAGTTTCTCTTCGTGAATGCGATCTCTTTAGAGATGACAGAAAGATTGCCTCCCAGTTCTTACTAACAAACAGAGGTACTCTTTGTTTCAGTGATGTCTCCATTTTACTATTTATATCTATTTTAGAGTTCTAAACAAATACCAGCACATCACGTAAATTAAGAAGATTAAATAGGGGCAGCACTAAAAAGAGCAAACAAAGCTTAACCCTGGCGTAAAGGATGAATTAAGCGCAATGACTTCAAACAGGAACAGGGAACTTTGAAAAGCAGTAGGTGATTGTTGTCTCTCAATTTATGAGAAGGATTAGAGAGTAAATGCTTGAAGAGGGCACGCAGAATAGAATAAGTGCTTTTCACTCCAGAATAACTATGCAATGTAAGACAAGGACGTCCTCTGCCTACTCATCTCACTGCAAAGCACTAATCTCTAGCCATAGAAAGCCTAAAAACTTCTGGTGTTTAAAAAACTTTTTCTCCATTACATAGTAATGAGAAACTCAGCTCTCCCAATAAATCACTTCAGCCTGCTCCTTTTGTTCAACGTTGTGTTCCCTTGTTCTCCTCTTTATTATTAACTTCAACTCCACGGGGCATTACCGTATTTAACATCAAGGACTTACAACCTGTACTCCATCACCCACAGAGCTGACAAAGGTGCGATGAAAGCTGTGCATTGCCGACGTTGTGCCTTAGCGATTTCCCTCTATATGGTTAAAGCTGTAACTAGTGATCGATGTGATCCAGCCTGACCTCCTTCCAACCTGCCTTAGCAGCTCCCCTCTTTGTATGGCCCCTCCGACATTCCTTGATTTAAATACATAATGTACAGCTAGACTGTTGTCTCTTTCCTCTTCCAAAAAGATTAAAGTGTGAACAAGGGGAGCACGATCGTTTAAAGGTAGGGCATATCTGTGACATTCCAAAACACACCAGAACATTAGAAAATCACCAGGAATTTGAGATTATCATTATAGAGATTGCTACATTGAGGAATTTCAAAAGAACCCACCACAAGAGCTGTTGCAAGAAGCAGCCATAGCTGTATCACTGAGAAGACATACATGCATCTTNTTTTTATTGCCTTTTTTTTTTTTTTTTTTTTGAGTAAATCAATATCCACCTTTGAGACACAAGCCGTCTCCTGAAACTGTCCAAAGGATCGTGTAGGTCCTGAACTAAGCTTTCTTGTAACTGCTAGCACAAACTTCTAATGGCAGATGGTACCACGCCTTGGCACCTCTGTGGCTGTAGCTGGCTCCAAACTAAAAGTAATATTTCATAGAAGAAAATGAAAAGCATCACAAAAATTCTTTGCCTTGATCAAAAATGAAGATGATAGCTGTTTTACTTTTATTCTGGCAATGTATTACATTGTATTAAAACCACGTTTCTATCTATTAATTGCAAAGTGGCATTCTTATTTTCTTTTTTCTTCTTTGGCTTGTCTTCATCGAGGCTTCTGGGACTATTTCAAGAAACAAAGGAACATTGATTTTTCCATTTATTTATAACATCCTTCAGTTTTCAACAACACATTCAGACCACTAACTGAAATGTTTTGTTTGACCACATCAAATTCATGCGTTCTGATAAACTACTGCAAATATCTTACTCGTCTCAGCATGGCTGAAACAGTATATGTACAAATGTCCTTAAAAGAGGGGAAAATCACAGCAAGAGGAAAAAAAAAAAGGGAAGATAGAAATGACATATTAGCAATGAAAAATACTACTAAGAAGAAATATATTTTCGCTTGGCACAAATAAGAGGTTTCTTTTTCGTTGCCAAAGTAAAGTCAGATTACTTTTCAGAGTTATGCAAACCTCAAAGTTTTGCCTGGAGGAGATCCTGAAAGAGAATTTGAGGAAGGTTCATTCCAATTCCTGCTATTTGATCCACAAAGGAGAAATACTGCTGGCATTAGCTCAGCACGCCCTGGGATGCTGTTGGCCTGTCATCCTTGAAAGAAGAGAAGTATTGCTGGTAGGGAAAAAGGCAAGTGGTCTCCATGCGTGACTTCCAATGAGACCCAGACACAGGTTATTAGAAAACTAGACCTCCGCCAAACAGGATTCAAAATCCAGTGTGAAGTTAGTTGGCTATTTTACATCAGTGCCGCTGTCATCTTTGATATTTTTTTTTGTGTTTGGCTCCGGTTATGGATCAGGATCTTTTTGTGTATTTGATAAATATAACAAAAACATCAGTTTCTGCGCAAAGGGGTAGAAATGAGCTTTTCTTTTACAGTTCCAGTTTTTAGTACCAGCATGACAGGCTTTTGACAGCAACAGGACATGTTTTGTTTGTTTGGCATTCCAGTACTTTACCAAGCAAGACGGAAAAGACGGTTTTGGCACTTGCATACTTGTATCATGCTTTAACTTGCCAGTAGGAAAGGAGCAGAACCTGAGCCTGCAGGGACAGCCTGGATTAATGATCCGTTCATCCAAAAAGAGTAATCAGTTACCTGCCAGACAAAAAGAATTTAGAAAACATTTTAAGTAGCTTCTCTGCTTGTCAATAGCATAATGAGAACAAATCTGCCATTTTCTGCAGTCTTCTAAACCAAGGTAAGTCCACTGCACTTAAAGCAGGAGAACAGCCATTAACCTTTCGGGGTTGCGTTAATACGACGTTAGTGCTCCTTAAGCAAAGCAACATTTCCCCAGAGCACTGTCCCTGTAACTCCTTCTTCTCCCTGACAGCGTGGATCTTTACCTACTACAATTTGAGAACAATCTGATGAATGTAAGGAGACGAAGCAATTGTTTAATCCTCTTATTTCCTTTTCATCCTGCTTTTAGACTCATTATTCTTTTCTGATTTGCCTTCGTTGTGGCACATAGCACTGACTGTAACATTGCCTATAGTCACATCATCCCAGGAGCAGGAGCAAGAGGAGAGTAATGTCCCATTACTGCTGGGACATCTAATTCACCTCTGCCAACTGAGAGATTAGTCTCTGGACTGAAAATTCAGTAGTGTTTTAGGGGACACAGGTGCACAGCACTGCACACTTCTTCTTTCTGCAATATAACAGAAGTGGGAAGGCTGCCTGAGAGAGCAAACTCTGAGAAGAAAAATTCTCTGACTCCTGTAGGACAATGAAAATATTTGAACAAATCAAAATATATGACTTGGACCCATGTCCTAGAATGGCAGACAGACATATACCCTGTCTTCTCTCTTCTTCCTTACAATGAAATATCAATGTAGAACCATATGTGACTTTTCACTACGAAAACAACACATAGAAGAAAACTTCAAATGGTTAGACATTTGATTTTCATTTTTTTAAACCTCTCAAATTCCCAGGGTTTGTAAGTCTCCCCTCAGCCTCAGATGGTCTCTTTAGGCTTTTCAAATTCTGTATTTTTTATATTATTGCAATAAAGGGAGGAGATCTTTCTTTTGCTGAGAAAACAAATGTAAACCAGTAGAAGCTCAATCATGTGTGTTACGGTGCGCTTCTGTGAAAAGCAAACTTGTAAAAATTGCATCCTGGGATTCCCTGTTTATTACCTTGCAATTATTTCTCAGTCAAACCTATCCAGTTTAGCACTGAAAGGACAGGTTTGCTACTGCCTGTCACTGAGAGCCCAACAAAGGTAAAGCCCGATATTTTCTGGGTCACACTCTCTGAAAAGGTCTTGTAATGAGAATGTTGAAAAATCTCACTCACAGTATGTGAGCCAGAACCCCAGTTACCTTCCACTTCTACAGGACTTAGAAAACCCCCTAAAGAGTAGCAATAGGTTATTTAAAGACCAAAGTAAATAGATCTGAGTCTAAGTAGATGCAGGAAATAGATCAGTGTCTCATGATGGCGCAATCTGTACAGTAAGGTTTTGACAAGAACCTCATGCTGGGTCTCATCCAACAAGAGTCTTTCCACCAGGTGTTCGTTGAAGCCTATAAAGATACAGATTAGCTTCAGCCAACACAAGGCAGTGATGTATTTTTGTATATTCTAGAATTCTTTATTGTTGGGGGGCATGACTTCCACTCCTATCCCAGTCTCTCTGCAGCTTTTTCCCTTAGAATGACTCCCATACCAATCATGGCTACATGACCTTCAGTTTGCTTGGATCAGAGGGAGAGAGAGGCCATGTACGCTAGTAAAATATGATGCAAATACATGCTAGAGGCTGCAGCTAGAGTCCAGGAAAAGGCTTTTGACAAAACAAACACACTATGTGCTCCAAGACCTCTACAGCTCCAAGCTGTATTACTGCCATGACTTCAGACCACTGCTGTGATGGGATTTATAGAGCTGCAATGACAATAACTAGGATTGTACGTAACTGTGGTATTTTCCTAAGTTGTTGCAGATGTAGATGAGTTAAGTCAAACCTGCCCACTTTGTGGGCACGGGGCTCCTTCAGTGCGATCCCATTTATTCTAATTTACTGTACTTTTGGCTGTGTTCATGAGGATCGGGACAGGCAGGGGCCCAGGGAGAAGGGGCTGCCCTGGTTTTGTTTTTCTCCTTGAGCTTGGGACAGCAGCAGAAGCCGCCTTGCCTCGCCACGCATGCTGCTCCTCATGGCAGCTCATCAGCTGGGAAGGTGTCATCCATGTTATAACCAAGGGGCAAGTTTATAAAGAAATGTAGAAGAAATTAAAAGATCTAATCTGGAAGAATTATGTGTGCCGTTTCTGTTATTGAAACACTGGAGACTGGCCAAAAGACAGATGAAAGAACAATACAACCTTTGGAAAATTGAGAATACTTTTAGAACCTATATCTATTTAAACTTCCAAAGGTGACCTGCCACTATCTAGACCCCAATCTAGAATGAAATGGACAAAAAAAAAAATCTGGTATTAGAGGTTTTTTAAAAACGTGCCAGACAAAGCCATACTAAGATTGAGAGACAAAATACTTTTGTCAAGCATTGGAACAGGCTGCCCAGGGAAGTGGTCAAGTCCCCATCCCTGGAGGTATTTAAAAGACAGGTTGACGAGGCGCTTAGGGATGTGGTTTAGTAGTGGACAGGTACGGTTGGACTCGATGATCTTAAAGGTCTTTTCCAGCCAAATGATTCTATGATTCTATGATTCTATGAAGCTGAAGCTATGCAAATTCAAGCTGGAAAAAAGGTGACAACTTTTACTCAATAGCAGTCAATCACTGCAAAGAACTTCTCAGGCATGGCTTCCCCATCACTTAAATTTTTTAAACAAAAGTGGATGTCCTTCTAAAATATATCCTTCTGTGGAATAATGCAGTCTGCCCTGTACTATGTAGGACATCAAATATTCCCTTCTGGCCTTGATCTACGCATGATTATAAACACGTTATATAAAGTTACTTGTTCCTATAGAGATGTTTGTCTCCGCCCTATTCAAGGTGATATTTTCAAGACATCAGATGAAACTAGCCAAGACAAGGTGCGTTTGACAAAAATGTGCTGTTAGCTTGACATCTATGAATCACAGCTGTACCTGTGAGGATGTTAGTAGGTACATCTTGAGGCTGAGATCTCAAAACACACAAGGCAAACAGCCGGTGCTGTGTCACACAACTGGGTGCAGCTGTGCCATTCTGGGCTGTTCTGGAGGGGACAACCACCCCCTTTGGCCCTTTCTCTACCCCAGCCTCCCCCACTAATAGCGGGGAGGCAATCTGCATTCACATTCACAGTGACTGTTGTGCGCACCCATGCTCATTTTCACAAACAAAACGTGCCCGATCAATAGGTGCATTTTTTTTTCCTGCCTTGCAGATGTTGTTGCAACAGCTTTGCAGAGAAGTTACAGGTGGGCTTTGCACTCCCGTTGGGTCCCACCGAGGAGAGTCCCATACAACAAAGGCTTGCAGGTGTTTCCCATATCTTTGTGGTTATTCCTTTTGAAACGCATCTGTTGAAATGCATCTTGCCTACTGCTTAAAAAAATATTGCTTGGCAATGTGGGTTGTTTACCTTAGCTTTAACTGCCCACCCACACTGAACCAGAGTGCATTTTATGTTATTCAGAAAGGCCACGGCTACAATGCGAGCCTTTGAACAGCGAGGCTTCCCTCCGGAGCGGGAGGCTCGGGGGGGAAAGGTGACCCAGAGATGTGGTAACATTTTTCACCTCGACTTCACTTTCCAGAAGGGCAGTGCTGTAATCGTTGGCACCGACTGCTTTACCACCTGCCGGCTCCTCAACGTCCCAGCAGAAAACTGCACAAAACCCAGCTTGTCTTTAGGTAATTGCACTTGTAAAGTAGAAGCAGGTCACTTCAGCATTACACATGGCATCTTATTAAGCAGCACATGATACATAAAATTAAGACAAATGAAAGAAAATTTCCTAAAACGCTTCTGTGGTCACAGACTGTATAATTGACTTGAATCTGGTAAGGTTTCCTGGGCTATGAATCCATACTTCCCATAATCTGTTGGAAAAACTTTGATTTCATTTCATTTTCCTTCCGTAATAATTACTGATATCCTGTGAAGCAATCAAAATAAAACAAGCGATCAAAGTAAGGCATAGGAAAACAGACCCAAAATACATCTAGCCTAATGTAGGTGGAGGCTGTACACAATTTGCTTCTGAATTCTCAGCATGAGCTAATAACTAAGTTGGACTCACAAAGTGGTCTGGAAGGGACCTGGAAGTCAGAGGGTTATATTGGACAGTACTAATTTACTTTGCTCTGTCAATTTTATTATAGGAGCAGCATAAGGTTTGGGTTTATTTTTTTCAAGATACGGTTTAGAAACCACTGGGAGTTATTTGGATGCTGCCTTCCAAATTCAATGCTTTTATTTTTTAATATCGTCATTCACTGGATAGGTCAGCACTTGCCAAATTCTAGCCGGTTCCTTTAGAAGCAGTGCCCAAAACAGTCAGGACCTCACTAACACCTAATTGCTTTTGGAAAATAAACATTTTACCTCATATTTCCAATGCTCTGCCTAACAACATGGTAGGTCCTCTGCTTCTCATGCATGAAGAGAGATTAATGAGGACTTTAGTACCCACCCTCTCATCAGACAGCCATCTACAAATAGGTGGGAAGAGTTGCTACCTGGTGTCTACCTCTCTCCTTTGCCCCAGCTAGACAGTTAGTTTGGCATAGGATCCTAACTTTTAAACAGTTAATGGCTAGTGCAATAAATCCCATCTCTACTGTGAAGTTTAAAAAGTTTTTTCATAGAAAAGTTTTGCACAGAATACAGCACTGGTAACCGTAGAAGTCTACCAGCGTGATCCTGACCTCGAAGAGCAATTCTCTAAAGTTTCCATAGCGCAGTAATCTACACTTTTTTTTTCTCGTTGACTGCTAAAAAAAGGAAACCCTTTATATTTTTGGTACAATAGATTCCTTGAAGTGTACATCTTTGTAGCCAAATGCTCTGAAGAGCACATTACTGCTATTCTGTGCAAAAATTATATTTCGTTTGCTTCCAGTTCAGTTAATTCTAAGCAGCAGTAAGACCTAAGAATGATGACTTTTAATGTACTGGTATGTTGTGCATAGGAGTCCTAAATTCCCTAAGCCTTTTATGATTTCCAGTATTGTAGTGGTAATAGTAGAAGTTTCAGAAGAGTTGCATATGAGCAATTCTAAGCAGACAAAATTCCTCCAGTTTTGCTAAATTGGTGTTAGGCAGCTACTACAGACTAGTGAGTCTAGTCCATATTCCTGAAACTAGGCTACCAATTAAATGTATTTACTTAATTACATTATGTGCCTGAAACGTAAACTTTCTTATGTATTTTAGGGTTTTTTTGTATCCTCAGATAACATCCTATATAATTTCTCTTAAGAAAGCTCAAAACACTTGATGCATGGTGATAAATTAATGAATGACACTCTAATTTCCAATCTCTCTTATTCATCTTTTCCCCCTAGATACCTTGGTCTTCATGCCACGGTACCGAAGCAGTTTTCATCTTTCTTCTCTTTTCTTACCTCAGGCATAGCGTTTAATGATAAGATACGCTGTCCTAGTCCTTTATTTAGAAGCTTATTTAAATGTACTTTTACCCACAAAGTACAGGTCAACTGCATTTGAAATAATTGCCCTTCAACAAATCCAGCATATTCTACTTGCTTAACAAAGTTGTTCTGTATCATCGTCAATGACATTTTGGATGGGCAGGGAGAAATAACGCACTGCATAAAATTGTGAGCTACAGAACCACACACTTGACGTCTCCATCCATAAACATGTTACCTCATTTCTAACACAAGGCTGTAGCAAACATCATGCAGGGCCATGTGATTACCTGTTCAAGCAAATGAAAGGTAGCGTTCATAGCCAAAGGCTCTTGACCTGACGATGACCCACTTGCTCCCTTTCTTAAGAGACTTCTATGAGGGGAAAAAAACACACTGGAGTACTTGTTTGGGTAGTTTTCTGAGGAGAGGCAGAGGGAATCTCGTTAACCTTGAGAGAGATTTTCCTGAATCTAAGAAAGGCTCCTTCATATTTTTCATATTCATTATACTGCTCTAGTTAAATTAACCAGAATAGCTTTCAGATGCCTGTGCAGTCATTTATGAACAATACTGGTCATTCTGTCCTAAGATGCACTAAAAATGCGGAATGGCTCTTTCTATAGCATGAAAGCAAACGTAATGCTGAAGTGGTTTAGCTGAACAGAGAAACACGTGGAACAATATAACCCAGGGGTTACCTCGGTCGTCTTAAGTACTGCAAAATCTCTTTTGGATGTCTGTAATTGGAAAAACAGCAGAAGACAAAGAAACCAAAGAACTATCAGTGGGGAGGCTAACCCAGGTAAAAACAAATCTAATAGGAAAAGATGGAACTGACTTCACTGTAAAGCCAGATGATTTAAATCTTCTGCTTTAAACTCCACAGATCTCACTGGTAGAACAACACATGAAAGACATGAAAAAATTGAATGGGAAAGGTATGAGTTAATGAATACAAAGTGACATCAGGCGTCCAAAGGTGGAGGTGTCATTGAAAAGGGCATTTTTACCCACGTGTCACCTCAGAGGACATCCTATGGTTATTTCTGAGTAAGTCACCCAGGACTAGTTTCAGAGAATGATCACGTACCTTACAGAAACCCTTCCCAGTGAAATGCAATGAAAACAGAGCGAAGTGCTCCACCAAAGGAATGCTGATGGACACCAGCTGAGGTCCACCCTGCACAAGGCAGCTTCAGCTCCAGGCTGCTGCCACCCAGCTCCACTTGCACCCAGGAGCCACCCGCACGGATTATTTTTGTCTGGCATTTTTGAGTGATGGGTGCTAGGAACAGGAGGTCTGTATTAAGGAAAGTGGGATCAGAAAAGGAATGAAGCAAAAGTGTAAGAGGCTTACAGTAAAGATTCAGTAGATAAGAAGGGAAAAAAAAGCAGAAAGACAAGAAAACTCAATATATTAAAATGTATCAAAAGTTCTATACAAAAAAAGATATAGAGCCGTCAGACAGTTCAAGTCAGCACCTTTTTTCAAACTTTGGTAAGAACTATATCACTTAAATAATATAGAAAGTATATTGTCTAATGCTACTGAAATCAGTCCAGCTGAAACTTCATGCTCAGGGTTGAGAAAATGAATATAGTTTTTGACAAATACAGACAGAAAGAAAACTAAAACTGAATCATAGAATCATAGAATCACAGAATGCTTTGGGTTGGAAGGGACCTTTAGAGGCCATCTAGTCCAACCCCCCTGCAGTGAGCAGGGACATCATCAACTAGATCAGGTTGCTCATCTGGGTTGATGTTTGTCATTACTAGAGAGTAACATCAGTTGGAGGTCATCAGCATGAAATAAAAATACTCCATGTAGTGTTACCTCAGACAACGTGGTTCATTTATAATTGGGCTTAAATTTCACCTAAGTCTTTGGTATAGACAGCGAATTTGGCTCCCCAAATGACAAAAACATAAGTGAAATATTTTCAAAACAATTTTTGAAACAGTTGGGACAGAAGAAGATGATCTGTAATCAGATAGTACAAAACCAAATAGAATTGTTTTCACAGGTAGGATCACCCCCCTTTTCTCAAAGAGTTTTTGATTTGTTCTCACTATAGCATTATGGCTAAGTCACCCAACCACCAGCCTTGAAAACCAAATAATTAATAAACCAAAGACCACTGGTCTTTCAAAGCCCTTTAACTTTGTGAAGAATACATTTCATTTTAAGTCCTCTGCAGAATGATGTTATACTTATGTTGTATTGGAACTAGAGCAACACTTTGTTTTTTCCCCATTTCTGAGCTTTATGAAAATAATGGCTGGATCTGCAGACCCTTACCCTCCCACGAGTGCTGGCCTCTTCAGCAAATTCTTGTTGCTGTCTTGTCTTCAGGGAAAGCCTTAGATGTAGAGGCTTATCTTAGTGATTTAAACACAGCTACCTAAGGACGTGATGGATTTCCTTTATTTGCAGTCTTCCAGTCAAGACTAGATGGATATCTGAGAGACATGTTATTGCTCAAAGAGAGAGAGGTGCCTGATGCAGAAATTACAGGGTCAGATTCAAAGGCCTGTGTAATGGGGGAGGTCAGGCAAGGTGAGCTTGTACTTCAAACCAGTGCACCTACACTGTAAATTTCAAAAATGTCTGTAAAAGTATGAGATGCACAAGGAATTTAGTGCAAAACATTTACCTTTTTCTTTTACCTGAGCTGTAACCCAAGGCTTTGCCTTTCCACCACATCATTTTAAAAGGAAATTAATTTCCCTGCTCACTAGTTGTACTGAAATTATTTAAAGCAAATTCTCAGCTACCACTTACTTGAGCATAGAAACTTTCTTAATCCCAAAGCTCTCTCATTTCAACACTTCCCTCCAACAAGAGCTCCACCTGAAACAAAAATAATTTCTCTCCCTAACCTTTCAACCCAGAACTCCCTATTCAGCTTTAAATGTAACCCTAGGGAAGAGGATTTCCCTCTCCTTTTTCTTCATATTAGATATTTACTTGCTTACGTGTTTTCATCTAGTCTTTCCTCAGATGACCCTGATTCTGAAATAAGCTGGGTCACAGGACAGTCACGGAGCATCACTGAAAGTGAGGAGGGTCTACCTGCAGGGAAACTCCTTGAAGGGTAGGTCTACATTTGGGAAATCTTCAAAGAAAGGATGGAGTGGATGCACACACATATAGCACACTGGTGTTATGGAGCTTCTGCCTGTCCAGGACCTCTCATTGCTGTAGGAATATAAAATTTAAAACTTGTTATATGGTGTTTACTATATGGCTGTGGGGCAGAAGTCCTCAGTAACTGCTCAGGCTCCCCTAACCTTCTCAGTTCTCTACAACCTTGTGGCTTTTTCTGCCTCTTTGGGGAGGGGTTGGAGAGAAGAGAAGGGGGCAATAGAAAGTGGGTCCACTCCATCAGACTAGACATATTCAAAGGTGATAACCAAAGGCTGAACGAACTTGGCTGTTACTGTCCCCACCTAGAGCCAAAAGCTGCATGTGGTCACTACTTTCCTCACCTAGAACCAGTCTTTGCTCTACAGCCAAGAGTGTCGGCTCAGGAGAAACACCGACAGCATCCTATTAGTACATTAGTTTCTTAGGTCCTAACATCTTATGAAGATCAGGCAAGGCAAGAAGGCAGTGTGCCACGTTGAACTTCTGTAGAGCTGCAAAGGAAGAGTAAGCACGCAGCATGCTGGGTCTAATGACCTAATTCCTCAGGTCATTTGTGGAACCTGAGGAAGCTCAAAAAGAGAAGAACAACACTAAAAACCAAGGCTCCTGCTTTCTAACAAAACAAGCCGAGGAAGTGCCAGGTTATCGTGAAACGGAAGCAGCTGAAAAATAGTAAAAGAACTGATACTTGCAGTATCTAGAAAAGAGCTCATTCAAAACACAGTGTTGGGGGGACAACTGGAAACTGAAGTCATGTAACTCTAAATAGAAATGCGATCATGCTGGCTACCTGCAAAAAATACAACTGTAGTGCAAATCTCGGAAAGCGAGAGCTGCGAGCTGAGCCAGCCTCAGTGGGGGTGCCAGTGGCTGCCCAGATTTCTTAGCACTGGGCCTTTATGAGCTGAGCCCTTTACTGAGCATGTTTTCTTTAATATTTATTTTCACAGAATCAGCCTGATCTCATGTTCCAAGAATGAAACCCTGGCATGGAAGTGGCATATCTGCTAGTTAATGTCAACATTTGATGTGCAATCGGAGAGCAAACAGGATTTCATATTGTGGTAAAAACCGAGTTACTATTTGCTTTAATTCTATTTTCTTTGTGTCAGATACGTTAAGAGTCTTGTAAAATAGTAAAAGAATTTCATTCTTACTTGAAAAAAAATAAAAAAGAAAACAAAAAGTACCTACTTCTACAAGTTCAAGCAAAATGTTGCAATACCTAGCTAGTAATGAATAGCTTGAAACATCCTTTGCAGAAAATATCATAATAAAAGAGCCCAGTGATTTGTACAGTACTACACGATTAAGGAGGGAAAGAGCACGCTCAACTGTGAATGAACTACCCTGTAGCAAAAGGAAATTCCTCCCCGACTTAAAAAGAAGCAAGGCCAGACTAAGCTATCGTACTGAGTGGGTACAGCCAGCTGTCTACACCTGACCAGCTATAGAAACTATGGCCTGTGTGAATAACCCAGTTCATCCATCTGCTTTATTGTCCTCTACTCTTCTGGACAAAAGATCACAGGAGAACATGTTTCAAACCGTGATGTCCCAAGTTTGGGAAGAACTGAACTATTGGGACTCCCACTGCTGTAAGAAGGTGGTGCTCAGAACCACCAGGATTTAGCCTTAGGCTCACAAATACTCAATTAACGACAGCCACCACTGGCACAGCACTTCTGTGTCTCAGAGCAGAAACACCTGCGGCATATCCCACCCTGGCAGGGAAATGGAGCCGGTGACCTAACAGTCTTTCCCACCTCTAACTTCTGGGGTTTTATGAATTGTCAGTCACACATAAGTGCGATATCGCTATTAAACCCCCGCCATGTAAGAAAGCTGGCAGAAGTCTTTGGCTGTGCAACTCTGTGGTTTCGTGCTTAGCTGTGTCCGAAAGACTGAAAGGAGGAAGAAGGCTTTTAAGGATCAGTGTTGACAGTTGCCTTCAGATATATTCAAACACAAAAAATCCAGTTACATAGACAGCAAACTCACCTGCCGTTTGGGCTGTAGGACAGACGCAACTTTGAAAAAACAATAAAGGAAAAAAGAAAAAGAAAGCAAATTCCCTCTAAACACCACCTGTATGGAGGAGACTGATACGGCTTTGGTGTTCAAAAGGTTGGCAAGGACTTCTCTGTGTTGTAGGAAGTCCCTAGAGCCAGGCAAGGGAGCTAACGCAGACGCTGTACCCACTGCTGGCTCTCTGCTGAGAGATGGACACGTAAGTCAATGGCAGTGATTGAACGTGGGTTGTCCATGACACCCACCCGGCCACCGCTACTCTAACACCGGGGCAGACCTCGCTCTCTAGTGCATTTTTCTGCATAATATGCCGCAGTAGGGAATTTTCTTTGTTTCAAGCACAATAACAGTTTAATAAAGCAATAAAAATATGTATGAAACAGGGAGGCAGAACTGTTTTCTTCTCCCCCTCAAAAATCCTGTAATGGGAAAAGAAAATGCTGGAAACCAGGTCTGCTAATCATACACCAGTACTCCAAGCCTGGGACTGTCCTTCATCTCACTGTCTAATCATCAAACAGATTTGGTTGTATATTGTATATATGTATAGGGCATCTGTATTTTTCTGGAATTTGGAAGGGGTTGTTCTACAGCATGGTTTAAATCATGCTGTAGAAAAGGGCCACTCAAAATGTAGAGCTGGAAAGCAGAACTGCTGAGCTGTCTGAGGTATTTTAAACAAGATTTCGGTCCAGGTCCCTCTCCACCATGTCCTCATGTTGGGAAAGTGTATTCAGAGCTGACATGACTTTCCCAGGTGTTTTCTACTGGGACAGAGTGCAGAGTGTGCAGTTAATCATGAGTGCATTCAAGTGTCCTAAGGTCTTTGGGTGAAAGCTGTTACAGACGTTGAAAAAGTGTTTAATAATCAGAGCCCCATGTCCTGAGCACAGGCTGGGTTCACAGAAGTTCACACACCTCTTACAAGGTTTAGGCCAAAATGTAAGCAGGCCAGATGCAATTTGGGATGGCAGCAGGGACTACCCATCGCTGGGACTCTCTCCCAGGAAAATCACGGCAAGTATGTCCAAACTGCCCTTTGGGGTGATCCATGCAATGCACTTGAGACGTGAACAGATCGCAGAAGGTGCCCAATGCCCTCTACCCAGAGAAACACCCATTCAAATCACCACTGAGCAATCTCTACCCAGGGGCACACAGCTTGAGGTCTTCGTTTTGCTTTGAAAGGAGGGTGCATACTGAATTCCCAGGATCACGACTACATCATAAGGTGTATGCTGAGTACTGCCGCTACTATAAACTGCAGGCACAAAGTTACTGTGTGCAGTTGCTTCCAGCTGACAAAAAATACTTTTTATCATAACTACCTCACTTAAATAACTTCAGTTCAAAATACATATAACTACCATCCGCATGAGAAATCAGTGCAGGGTCTTTCAACTAGCTGGAAATGCATTGGCCAGTCAAAACACGCTGTTCTTCCTCATTTGCAGTATGGTCACATAAAAATAAACTGGACATATGAAGATACTTTTCCTCTGGAGGAGGAGGAGTGAGGATGAAGACTTTGCCTCTCTCTCTCTCTCTCTCTCTCTTTCAAGCTGAGGGTGAAACAGATTCAGCAGGTTCTTCTCACAAATACAGACAAATGCAGCACTCTGGTCCAGTGGGATGCTAATGAAATGGACACTGTGTTCCATGCTATTACACTGTACGGACTGTTATGGCATAGCAATCAAGCCGTGAAACTCACAGGAAAAAAGAAAAAAAAAAGAAAGAATTTTTGCCAAGAGAAAGGAAAAGGTGATTTCTATTTCTATTTTATGTAAATAGAGGCACTGGGAGAGTTGCCTTGTGTAAACTTTTATTCTTAGGAGAAGAAAAGGATAAAATCACCATAAATGAAAAAGTCACACCCACTGTAACAATTTCCTAGGATTTTTTCCCTAGTTTTGTCTGATGTACTTTAAGACTACAATGGAAAAATGTTTTTTTTTTTATTTTATAAAAAGCTTGGACAGGATTTTTTTCCTCTTATGAGATAGGAATTACCCAAAGCAACCTTAGATGGCTGAAGGTGAGTTTATCTGCAACTCCTGTAGCAGTTAGAGGGAAGATAAATAAACTTCTTGGTTCTCCAGGAAGCAGGCATGGAAAGGGAAGAGACTGTTACCCTATACAAATAACATATATGCAAGGAAGCATCTGCAGTAAGGCTGGCTTAGAGACTCATGCTGAAAATGTATTAAATTCCCATTGTGTTCTCAAGTTAGAAGTTCCCCACACAGGTAGCGCCTCATGCTAGCGGGACGGGGTAAAAGCAGGAGCTCTCCTGCAGGTCTGCAGCTGGGCTGGGACAAGGGGGACACTGGCCTTGAGACAGAGGGACCGGAGTGCCGGGGATGTGGCACAGCCTGATGCAAACATCTCAGGTGCACAAAGAAGTCATGGTCTGCATCCACTGCTCTCTCCTGCAGGGTGGAGGCTCGCTGCTGCCCTCCTCACCCTCGTTTCAAATGCTTTTGAGTATTGCTTGCATGTATTTTTTTTGAAGTGTATCATATATATTATAGTAGGCATGATGGTGTTGGGTTGGCGGTTGGACTAGATGATCTTAGAGGTCTTGTCCAACCTTAATGATTTTATGATTCTATGATATAGTCTTGTACACCAGCTGTATATAGCTTCTGTATCACTTCAGACAATGCAGCAAACTCCTTAACACAACGCTGAACCATGCCATGGCACTGGGGTTTTTTTTCTACCATAAACCTATTAAGTATTAAGAGAAGTTAATCATTAGATGGCTAGTTGTACCTTAAGACAGACTCCCTCCTTTGTCTTCCAGCGTTATTAAATGCTGTCTTCTTTGAAATGCCATATAAAAGTGATAGATGCCGTTTCTTTAAAAGTCAGGCATCTAGTCATGTNTTGGTTCTCCAGGAAGCAGGCATGGAAAGGGAAGAGACTGTTACCCTATACAAATAACATATATGCAAGGAAGCATCTGCAGTAAGGCTGGCTTAGAGACTCATGCTGAAAATGTATTAAATTCCCATTGTGTTCTCAAGTTAGAAGTTCCCCACACAGGTAGCGCCTCATGCTAGCGGGACGGGGTAAAAGCAGGAGCTCTCCTGCAGGTCTGCAGCTGGGCTGGGACAAGGGGGACACTGGCCTTGAGACAGAGGGACCGGAGTGCCGGGGATGTGGCACAGCCTGATGCAAACATCTCAGGTGCACAAAGAAGTCATGGTCTGCATCCACTGCTCTCTCCTGCAGGGTGGAGGCTCGCTGCTGCCCTCCTCACCCTCGTTTCAAATGCTTTTGAGTATTGCTTGCATGTATTTTTTTTGAAGTGTATCATATATATTATAGTAGGCATGATGGTGTTGGGTTGGCGGTTGGACTAGATGATCTTAGAGGTCTTGTCCAACCTTAATGATTTTATGATTCTATGATATAGTCTTGTACACCAGCTGTATATAGCTTCTGTATCACTTCAGACAATGCAGCAAACTCCTTAACACAACGCTGAACCATGCCATGGCACTGGGGTTTTTTTTCTACCATAAACCTATTAAGTATTAAGAGAAGTTAATCATTAGATGGCTAGTTGTACCTTAAGACAGACTCCCTCCTTTGTCTTCCAGCGTTATTAAATGCTGTCTTCTTTGAAATGCCATATAAAAGTGATAGATGCCCTTTCTTTAAAAGTCAGGCATCTAGTCATGTTTTATATTAGTTCAGCCACAAAGAGCCCTCCTTGTTTAAATATAGAAGCCTAAAGCAGATAAGGTTAAGTAAGCTGGCTGCTGTGGGAGCGCCAGGTCTGCGCTCTGCTCAGATAAGCAGCTGGAGGGGCAGGGGAGTATTCGCTGTGCAAGATTGCACCGTGTGAGTTACAGCGTGGAGACAAGGGTATGGGCCGAAAACAAATTAGGCTGAGGCCAAAGATGCGAATGGTCAAATATATTTGTGATAACGAGATGGAAAGCTGTTGGCATTTCCTAAGGACCTGTAATGGATTTTGAAAGATAGTTTGGCGTGGAAGCTGCTTCTTAAAACAATTTCCGAAACGGAGCCAACTCTCCCCGTGAACACTGAAAAGGGTGTGCGCGTGTGTGTACGTGTGTGCCTGGGTATGCTTGCTTGCCTGTGCGTGTGGGTTATCCTTCCAGTTAACATTTGTGTCTAGAAAGCTTCAGGAGTGCTTTCAGAAGTCATGCCATCTCCTCAAAAACACACACACGCGTACAATCCTGAACAAGAGATGAATGAGCAGGGAGGCAGAAAAGCAGAGCTGAGCGAGGGAGCAAGCAAATCCCCTTCCTGAATCGCTAAGAAAAAAGTTTCTTGCCAGAGGCACGATAATCTATATTTTTGCTTACCAGCTTTTACAAGGCAAAACTGTTGCTCGGGAGAATAAACACCTACTTTGTGTGCCCCCCATGGAACCAGGAGGCGGTCAAGTCAGAGCTCAGCTAACGTGTAATCTATATTTACATGTCAAAAACCCCCTTATTTAGGTTCTTGATTTACAGTCCCTAGTTTTTATAAAAGTCAGTCATTCCCAGTGAAGGAATGCAGAGTAGATTTATAGGATCTACATTATGCCTTAAATCTTAATAGCATTTTTAAAGCGCTTTTATGAGTCATCCTAAGTAATGTTTTCCCTCTTTTTGATGACATTACTGTGTAAAAACAGATCCAACTCTTTACCTTAAAAACAAGATCATTTCAACCAACCATGCTGGCATCAACTCTGCTGCAATGCTAAACATTGCCAGTAATGTCCTTATAAGCCTCTGTTTTCAAGGGTTCATGGCTTGAATATAAAATGTGCTTTGTACTAAAGTTTGTCTGATAAGATCTCAACCTGCATGAGCAGTGAATTTGTTTTCACCATCATAGTCAAAATAAAATAAATCTCTGGAGGTTTCTGTAAGTCACATGAAGGTAAAGGGCCTGATTCTGTGCCTTCTCCCCCACGCCAGGCTCCTCTTTTCGTTGAGAAGTATGCTTGAAATGTATGTCAGCTCAGGATCAGTCCAGTTAAGAGCAGAAGTATCCCACGTACATTAATCACATGCAAAGATATGGAAATGCTGGCTGGGCACATGTACTTGCATCCATGCATGGACACAGCAATGCAATGGCAGTTGTTAAGCAGCTCTCTCAAGGACTGATGTCCTTTAGGTAGAAATGTAAATATTATCGAAGAAGTAAATAGTTAAGCCAAGTGTCCTAAAATGGATTTGTAGAGAATGAGTTTCTTAAACATTTTTTTAGGAAACCAAGCAGCGAGTAGGTTGTGCTAATACGCTATTAGAAAATATAAATATATATGCTATACTCACTAGTAAGGTCTCTCAGTGGGACTACTCCTGACAGAAAGCACAACATTTAAGAGATATATTTGCAGGCATTAGGTCCTTAGTTAATGATGGATTGCATAGCACGGAGATCTCCGTATCATATTTAAACCATTTTTGCCAAAATCACTTAATTCACAATGGTTGCATCTTTTGGAAGAGTCCTAAAAGTGTTGACTCCACCTGACAGAAGCAGCAGTGGTGGGGACCAAAGGAGTATCCCCAAAGTCTCCTTGGCACAAGCCTAACTGCCTCCCCCTTTCCCTTTAGCTCTATGAGGCTTGTGGTCCTGGCCACACAATAATTCAGCTTCAGCAAGAGAGATGGACGATACCTCTGCACAGAATAGTCAAGAGCCTGGAGTGACCTGCGCAATTTTGGGAGAACTAGGAGCTATGGAGGCAAGAAAGACCAGTTCACCTACCTCTCAGCTGATGCAGTAGTCATGAGTCAGCCGTGGAAAAGGTGAGCATTAGTGACACTGCCCACAGCTATAGCAGACGCGGTGCCATCCCGGGTGGAGGCAAGAGCTCCATGGACACAGCCCGGCCAGGTGCGGGGCACTTACGTTTCAAAACCTGGGCAAGACACAAGGTACAAAAGCAAACTATGCAGATCACTTTCTCAGTATAGGTGTCTAAATTCCAGCAAAATGCCATTTTAAGCATGTAATTTTTCCCCTAGATTTTGTCATGGGGGTCTTCAAAATGACTTTCTGGAAATACAGACGTAAGCATATCAGAAGGCATTTCGTGGTTCAGACTAACTACAGTATTTTTATTTTACTTTTTATCTCGAGATCTTAGCCTTTTCTTTATGATGAAAGAAATTGAAAAGGTTTGGGTTTTGTTTTCTTTTCTTTTCTTCTGTTTTTGAAAAGAGTATGTTACTTAACTGGAAAGTGTTCAAAATGAGTGGAAAATATGTTGTACATTGGGCTATTACAAGCTAGAGTAAGTATACAACAAATACTACCACTAGAGAAAGAAAAATAAGTTGGGAACAGCAAACATTTCCAGTAAATTATAAATATGTTTTAGAGTTTTAAAGCACTGAGAATATTATCCCACTAAATCAAGTATTTACTCTGGATCCGGTCTTGCAAACTTCAGTCATGCGAGTAGTCTCATCCATAGTAACAGGATTGCAGAGGTAAAGACCACTCACTTGAGTACAAATTTTTAGAGCCTGCTGATATTCCCTTACATGCTTTAAAATTACAATTTTCCATTTACAATAGCATTTGATATGAGAAATAGTGTTTTAAAACATCAGTCTCCATTCCAAGCTGGTCAAACTTTACAGCTAAAATCAGTCATAAACATAGCTATTGGTAAACATTTAGATTTTTCAATAGTCTTTCTTCAAGTGCCAGGAAACAAAGCAATTAATTTAATTTTTACATGTAAACAATAATAAAAATCTGTACCTACTATGCACAGAAAAGACCATCGAAACGTACCATCACATTGTGACACTTTATATTAGAAATACCTCCTTCTCAAAGAATTTATTAGTCAATAGCCATAAAGCCTAATGACTGGTAGGTGTTAAAAAGCAAATCATATTTTGGATACATTCACGCCATTTCTAAAGCCACAAAAGAGGTCAGTATCAACAAGCAAAATAAACTCAAAATTCCTACCTCCTACATTCCCACCGACAAACAGACACTGATATTTGTACACAATCTATTAAGCTAAATTCTAAAAGAATAGTAAAGAAAGAAAGAAAAAACCCTGGGGACTTATCAACAGAGCTCAAATTACTTCCAGACATCCAGTATCGATGATATATACATACTTCAACAGGTATCAACATGAGATGTGATTATACAATATTCAGAGTTCTTGGCTTTAGTCAGCCAAAAAGTTAAACAGATGCTTAAACCGGAGCGTGTGAGGAGTCGTACTGAAACATCACGTAACCGTGTGCCAAACACTTCAGCTCTATAGACCGCTACTCAGGAGCATGCTTTTGCTGCTCTTCAGCTACTTTCAGTGTTTAAAGTTGAAACCTGAGTGCAGTTTCTGTCCTTCGCTGCATTTTTGCAGCATGGGAGGTGAAACAAATAGCAAAACTCACCTCTGCTGTGCCCCATGTAGACCAGACAGTGAGGTCCACGACCTAGCGTGAGAACTCACCACTGGTAGCTCATGGAAAGCAAGGGCTTAAAGCCTCTGAAAGCCTGATCAGCTGTTCTGCGATGGTAAAGGCACCTGAAGCTCCTAGGAAACCTCCTTGGTTCTAGACGGGGACTAGGCTGCAAAAGCTCCATCTGGCACTATGAATCAGCTACTCTTTTTTTCCTACCCTACCTGATGGGCTCCATCTAACAGGCAGTAGAGAACCACCCCTGCAAGGTAAGACTGCACATGAAATATTGCAAAGCAAAACACCAGCAAGAATTCCTGTCTGCTGTCTTCAACAAGGGTCCAACCAACAGACTCCTACTCGCTTTACCTCCCAGAAATATCTTATATTAGTTGGAATAGCTCCATCAGGACAGACTGGACAAATACTCTCCCTTAACAGAGTGGTCTAGCGACAAAGCTCTGCCTCCAAAGACCGATGGTGTACATTCCCATCTTCTCACAGAAAGAGAAGTGTCTCAAAGGCCACTAGTGGTCACATTTGTCTCATGATTTCAAATATCTAGAGTCAAGTGGCTTCCCATGCTGATAGAAAAACTTTCCCTCATGAGGCTGGTGGAGCAGGTTGCCCCAAGAGGCTGTGAGGTCTCCATCCTTAGAGGTTTCCAAGACCAAACTGCAGGATGCCCTGCACAACTTCGTGTGATTCCAGAGCTGACCCTTCTCAGAGTAGAAGGCTGGACTAGGGCTCTCCCAACGTCCCTTCCAGCCTGAATTACCCTGGAGTGCTAAGAATTCATCCTCCCTCCCTCTCTTCCTCATCCTCCCTGGGCCACCAAATTTAAGCTTTCTCTAGGAATATTTACACTTGTGCCTTAATATTTTCATCAGAAAGCCTGCTGACACCAAAGGAAAGTTCAATTTAAGACAGAATTACACCTTTATGAATACTGTTAGCCATCTCATTCATACACCATTGTTTGGTTACTGTCAAAGCCACAACCATTTTCCCCCCCAAAGTGACAGCCGCCAGCTGCCGCTTCCAAATGACCATTGTAATGAAACGCTTTATTTTCAAATGTGTCTTGTTTTCAGTCTGATTTTTTTTTCTTTTTCATGCATATACCATGCAACTGGAGCTTGTACACCAACTGACCTTGTGCTAAATAGACATGTTTACATGTCTACCTCACTAACCCACACATGTGAGGAAACCTATTCTCTGACAACTTAGGAGTTGTTCATTTAAGCATTGAATCTCTTGGCCACTAAGAGCTGAACATTCATTTAGCGGGAGATAATTAGCATCGACAAGTAGGGGCAAGTTATCAGCCACAGACACAAAAATGCACATAACCTGTTGAAGCATGAGTTACTCTCGCTCTAGGATTGCATTAGCTCATACATTCCTCTCTTGAAAGCGTCCTTTTATTAAGTATACACCGTGTATGCCTTAAAGCTAGAGCTCGCTTTTTGGCTTCATCCAATTTGGAGTATGGATAAACCACTTCAGAGGAAACTTTTCTGGAGATGATGAGAATAGTATTGGCTAATGCCCTGTACTCCCTTCCTTAACTTCATGTCCCAATGCTGGCTCGAAGTCTGTTGACCTGGTTACCTTGTTGCATGATCGTAAGCAGACATTGCAAAGGTCTTTTGTGAGGTACTGAGTCAGCAAAGATGTAACAGGGTTGAAGCTTGAGTCTCCATCCCAGCTACAGAGAGGCTGTGGGAGGAAATGGGAGAGGGGAGAGAAAGGTCAGGGAGGGGACTTTGAATTAGGAGTGACAAGACAACAGGAATTCATTCTGTAATAGTTTGGAAAAACAAAGGTTATCTGTGGATTTTTGATCCCCAAAATGCCCTTGGAAGCAAATACTTGCAGAGATTTAATAGCTTGGTGGTCAGCTACTTACTCGGTGGCCAGGTGCTCACAGGTACGTGTGACCGCCGGGCTGCTGACTTGACTCTGATGTCCTCATTTGACCAAATTCCACCCTAGCCGTGACAATCTTGTTTTTGGAATTAGATGCATTGCTATGAAAATTTCAGTCCAAACAAATTGGATTTTCTAGTGAAAATGAAACCTTTTATTCAGCTTTCACCTTCTGACCGGCTCCAGGTGAAGTTCAGTTACAGGAAAGATGACTTCTTTATCCGGGCCACAGGATCAAACAAACATCTGTCAACAGAAATGCAGGCTTATGGGCTGGTCAGAAGTTATGACTACTTTCCAGGGCATAGTGTAAGAGGTAATAACTTGTTTTTAGAAGATGGTAAAGAAATATGTGGGGTTTTAGCAAACTGAAATGGAAGAGTCACTTTTTGATCAAATAGATCTCTACAAAACTCTCAGTGTGCTGTGTGGGCCAGGAGCTGTCTGAAGGTCATGCAACTTCTGTCCTACCTTGATTTAGAAGACAAAATATAAAACAACACTGTAAATCAAACACCTGTGGATGGCAAACATTGTTCCTCAATAATGCAGCTACCATAATAAATGGGAAACATCGCGGTTCATAATGGACGTCCCTGACAGGAGAGATCATTTCTGTTTCCTCCTGTGACAGGGTAAAATTCTGGAGTGAAGGCTTAGTAAAGGGCAGCTCTTCGGATTTCTTTCCCTGCTGACATACAACAAACTTTCATTGACTTCAGCTGACCAGAAATTAGATTACCCAATACCTCAATAAGGACTAATTCATCTTTTTATGCCTTTTAATTTTGTGATACAGCTGTATATCTGAATGGATTTATAAGGGAAAAAATAGCAGCATGGCTTCTTTTTTTTCTTCTTTTTTTTTTTTAATTGAGATTCTGATTTGTTACCTTTTTAGGAAAAAACAAACAAAATGTATTAACAGATTCTCTAAATTAGGCCTGGGTCTGCAGAGTGATCAAAGGGAATCTAAAGCAGTCATCGATTTAAGTAGTTCATGGTTTGGTTTGGTTTTGTTTAGAGGATTTTAAATTTGAGCTCAAAATGCTACCAGAGAAAAGTAGAAGCAGCAACCCCCAATAAACTCAAATCTATAAAGATCATCCACGACAACTGTAATATATTCCACTCGCAATTTTTTTTTTATGAATACAATTTCACATACAGTAGGAAAAAAATGGAAGTTAACAGAGGAAAACAGACCTGGTTTAGGGTACGGTGTTTTGCTGGATAAGGTGTTTTACTAAACGCAATCTTTGCATTTCATCAATATTAAAATAAGCATCACTAACCTGTTGTGCATTTGTGCACACCTGAATTAGCGATGGTGAACACATTTAACTGCCTGCATTTAAACAAAAGCCTCAAAGGCTTGAGAGGGGTACTTAACCTCTGAACAGCAAATTCCGACAGTATTCACCACGATTCAAAACCATATGCACCAAAAATCTCACCAGGCTCCAGTGACCCATCTACCTGAAAGTTTTTATTGGAGAATTGTCTTGCTGCTTTTACTGCACAGTCAATTTTGGTGAATTTTGTGTATTTTTTCATCAAACTTGAGTCAGACAACACTGGAAGCGTCAGGACAAGGTCAGTTTTATGGATACAAGTTATTCCAACTACTTAATTTGCCTTGCCCTGAGATGATCCCTGGTGCTTATTTTTAGTGAAATTGTCCTGTTTTTCAGGAAGCCAACCTACTTTATGTCTGCTTGGATGAGCCTGTGACCAGTCTTCTCGGAAGACCTGTCCTGCTTTGGGAAGCTCATCCGAGCAGCTCTGGGAGTTTCAGTCACAAGAACGCTTCTCTGCCACCAACGGATCAGAAACAGCTGGTATATTCGGAGGCTGTTGACATTTCTTTTGTATGTTACTAGTTTGTTACGAAACCTTAATTTCTTCACCTTAGGATGTTTTAGGTAGCATTTAGGTCTCTGCATTGCAACCTGTGTGTGAATCAACGGTAGCAAACACATCACGTTCACAAGAGATGCTCCTGCAGGATACAGTAAAGGTTCAGTAAATGCGACCACTGCAGCTTTTTCTCATCTCATGATTGTGCAATATTAACAACCGATTATAGAATAAAGTACATTGTAAGGTTCTCTACCTACTTTGTCTGTCTTTTCAGTGCTGAATCTGCCACTAGGATCCTGTAAACTTTTAGTCTGTTACGTAGCATTTTTTTAACCTACAGATTTCAGAGAATTTGCTATAGGAAGACAGAAATCACCCTCACTTTACAGACAGGTAAGTACTGGAGAAAAAAGCAAGTGACTTTCCCACACGGCAGCTCAGGGGCCAAGCAAGGTGTAGAACCCAAACCTGCTGCCTCCTCCTGCTCCTGCCAGGAAAGGCTGGGGCATTGCTTTTGAGATTATGCAGTCAACAGTCCTAAGGAGAAATGTTCTTATGGAAATTGTTTGTTGATATTTGCTCAACTTTACCTTACTTAAACTCCTGTCCTGTTATACGTAACCAGATAAGTCAGTCCAGCCTCTCAGATGAAATTGCACTGTGCTGTAGGCAGAAACCAAGCACCGCACCAGGACCGCTCCTCCAGCCTCCGTCGTCAGCTTCACGACTGACTGACTTAAAACATTTGTTACGATTTTCCTGGAATCTTAAAGTTTAATTTGGAAGACGGTTACGGTAAAAAGAATCTGCTGGGTACATAATGTGAAAATATGATAGCTAATAAAAGATGCTGATTTACCAGCAAGAAGAGATGACACCTTCTGCTTTAAAAAAACCCAAAAAACCCAAACAAATGTATCCATCAAAAACACTAATGACTCTGCAATGTTTCCACTCAATTTGAATTCATGCTCCGGATTTCACTTGATAGCATGGGACAAAGTCAGTCCTTGCAGCATCATGCCAAATGCGCTTTAGACTCTCCATTAAGCGGTCTGTAAACAATATTTAAAGTGAACCATATTCCTTATAGATATCAGTCACAACTGCCACTGGAAAGTTTGTTTTATTCTGCAACCAGCAGCATTGAACACGCGAGTAATTTGCTGCCTCATAGAAGGGAGGGGTGAAGGTCGCCTGCTTCTGAACGTCACGCTAGGAGACCATGCAGAAATGGAGAGCAACGTTATAGACATGAATTTAGCTTTCTTTATAACCACTGATACCCATTAAAAAAAAAGAAAAAAAAACAGATCAAGCTATTATTTATGTCTAGGAATGTCACCAGAACGTGCGACTAAGGACACATTACAGCGATCACTTTCTATCAATTAGCAGCATGGGAAATATTTTTAGTGTATCCACGTCTGGATTTTTCTGCTTTGGGCAGGTAACTTGCCTGATGTTACAAAAGACTGCTTGATGAAAGTCTTTATTGAAGGAATCACTACCGCTGGGAAGTTCAGAAATGATTTTCAGAAACTGAAATCTGATCACAATAAAATCTGCGTTCAGCGCTCAGACAGACAGCGGTAAAATGATGCCTTCGTGAAAGCGCTTCTAAGCGGGACGGCGATCAGCAAGCCATTTGGCAAACCTCACATGCAGTGTTTCAGCAGGGGTCTTCGGAAGAAACAGAATAACTCTGTTACAGAAAGGCACCAGAAATGCTGAATTTCACTGCGTGCGTTGTCTTAGAAAGCAGCCCTTGGTGCTTTGAAAAGAACTGCAGCGGACAACGATTAAACTGTGTAACCAGGGGGAGACAGCAGTGAAAACCTTGGGGCATGTAAACACCCCGCTGTGCCCACACGATACAACGGCAGAAAGCGAGTCTGCTCGGAGTCGGGAGCTGGGTGACCCTGCTAGAGCAACGCTGCCTCTGAAGCCATCAGCCTTGCTCACGGGTCGGAGCTGGCTGGCGGCCAGCGGCTCTCCGGCTTTGACATACAGAAACGCCCTCAGCTTGACTTCATGATGAATGGCTAGAAGCTGAAGCTAGGCTAATTCAATCTGGAAATACGGCACACGGGTTTCTTAGCAGAAGCTGTAATTTTCAATGAGACTCTAAATCTGGAGAGGGCATCTAAGAGATGACCTCCTGCCTAACCAGCAACCGTGGGGCAGATGCAGAATCGCTTGGCATCTTGGAAGACAAGCTGGCTTTTCTACCTTAAGAATTCATGTGTATCAAATACGAACTTCATTTTTATCCTTTCCCACTGTCCAGAGATGTCAGAAATCAGTTTAATTGCGTAGACTGTCAAGACTCCCTGGGAATTATGTGTGTTTTCTCTCTCTCTCATACAGAATCCATCTTTGCTCTGAATAATTACTGCCAGAGCTGAATCAGAACCTGCCAAAGTTGCAGAAAAGAATCCAACCCTTTTCTACAAACTTTCAAAGCAAATATGAATTTGCTTTGCTGGTCTTTTTTTTTATTTTTTTTAATGCACTGTCATTTGATTCTTTTTGAATAACTTAGCATGAATGAATTTAGTGAAGGCCTCGTACGTAAGAAACCTTTGGGCAGATCCTCAGCTGATACACAATTGGCTTCAGAAAAGCTATGCTCAGTTACATCCTGAAGATGCATCACAGTGAATCTGAAAAGCTCTCTTGGAGATTATTCACCTCATGTGAATGCAACTGTTCCCATCAGCTATCTCATTTTAAGGATTTTAGCTATTGAGTCAAAGGACTGACAATACCATGGGATTGAGCCCAAGCAATTAACTCTTCACTCAGTTTTATTACTTGAATCCTGAACCGGACTCCCACAGAGAACCTGTAACACTGTTAGTCAAAGAAAACAGAGCAAAATTTTAAATAATTAGAAGTTTGGAAGACAAAATGAAACCGCAGCCCATGATTTGCACACAGAACATTTTTAAAAAAACACAAAACTAAAACGACATTAATTGAAATCTTTAATCCCAGCAAAGTATTAATTCTGAGATAATTACTGACATAAAATTCTTTGCCACAGAGACACTGACAAGAAAACCATCTTCAAAAGTTACATACGTAAGCAGCATGGAACTTGAGAAAAGAGTTGGCAAGGATGAAACCCTACAGAGACGTGAAAAGAAGGAAAGATTTTGGAGGGAATTGAGCCTTTCAGTGTAAGTCATTCCCCTGTGAAAACATGTTATCGTTTAGAAGGCTCTGAAACAGGAAAAGGATGGGGAAGATTTGCTAGCAGAAAGCAAGTTCCTCTCATCAATAAGAAACCAGTGAGTAAAAAAAATGAATAGCAACAAACTGGATCTTGAAAAACAGTTGGGTCAACTGTCAGCAATGAAGGTATTAAAACTGAAATTATACAATGTCTTACGGTGCATGAAGTGCTATAATCTAAAAAAAAAAGGAAGGTCTTCTGCTATTGGGATTCCTCCAGTCTTTCCAGCTACAATGGTTTCTGAGATACACAACATTCAAACTGTCACTGTCCTTTGCTCCAGTCATGCTTATGTTGGCGCTCACCCAAGGATGATAGCAACTCTTGGAGCAAAGCAATGTTCAGTCCCTGCCATAGCCATGCTTCATAATTGTTGGGTTTGGTTTGTGTTAGTGGGGAAACGACACGTGCTTTTTAATAGAAACAAGGTTGGCCAATATCTTAAATCACGTTCTCACTCTCTATGTACTGGCTAAGAAGCTTTAGACTGACAAATAAGTACACTTGCAAAGGTCTCCAAAGTGTTCTTTTCTTCAATAGCAATATTGCTCCAACCCCCCAAGGAATGGTGTCCATCGGTACTGTGTGTTGTGCCAACAGCTGTCCCAGGAAAATGCTCCAGTCCATGCACTGTGGTTCTTTCCTATTGATTATTTACTCCTATGCATGTTCAGATAAAGATGGCTTTGACATCAGACTATATAACATATACTCCTATATATGTTCAGACAAAGATGGCTTTGACATGACAATTTTACTGAAAATTCTATATGGCAAAGGGACATACTCCTCATGGATAATTTTGCTGATATATTTTAAAATGTTTTTAACAGTTGCATAGCTAGTCAAACATCTCTACAAACAAAAGTCATTGTTGACATTTCAAAACAAAACAATTTGGGCTTTTTTCCCTTTTTTTCTCATCAAGTCTAATTTTACACTTTGGAAGACAGATGTGTACTTGATATGCAGAGAGGGAGCCCTCTAAAAGCTACATTTAGTTACTGTGAAAAATATTCTTACTCTAGTGAGGCCAAAAATAGACACAATATAGAAAATGTTAGCAGATTGGGAGTTTTTTTGCTTTTTTTTATTTTGCTGACTCTCAGTATTCTGAATATTATGCCAAGGTGTACGGGTGGGTCCAGAATTTGGTAGTCATTCCCATGAATCTAATGCGAAGCATCACATAGAATCACAGAATCATTTGGTTGGAAAAGACCTTTAAGATCATCGAGTCCAACCGTACCTGTCCACCACTAAACCATGGCCCTAAGCACCTCGTCTACCCATCTTTTAAATACCTCCAGGGATGGGGACTCCACCACTTCCCTGGGCAGCCTGTTCCAATACTTGACAACCCTCTCCGTGAAGAAGTCTTTCCTAATATCCAATCTAAACCTTCCCTGGCGCAACCTGAGGCCATTGCCTCTCGTCCTATCACTTGCTACTTGGGAGAAGAGACCAACACAGTTGCACTGCACGCTATAACAAAGAATTGCATACATCTTCCATGCATAGACCCTTTCAGAAGCCTACCTAAAGAGGCAAGATGTTCAACTACCAGCATTGCTCTGAATATCCATCACGATGAGGGCTGGAGAACAAAGACAAAAGTTACTTTAAGCCTTGGAGAAAATTGCTTCAGCTTCCTCTGCCACAGGCTTAGAGACACAGAGACTGAGCAGGCAAAATCAGGAGGCAAAACTATTCCCTAGCTTTCCTCTCTTACTGCTGCTGGTGCTGGGAATCTGCCCTGATTCCCTGTCTGCAGACTGTCCTGCTTCTGCTAACCACAGCTGCCCAAGCGTTTCACTGTCCGGGCTGTTCTGCAGAGACACAGGTTGCAGTCACATTCAACGTGTGCATGTACTAGACACAGTGTCAGAATCATAGAATCATTGAATGCTTTGGGTTGGAAGGGACCTTTAGAGGCCATCCAGTCCAACCCCCCTGCAGTGAGCAGGGACATCTTTAACCAGATCAGGTTGCTCAGAGCCCTGGCCAACCTGACCTGGAATGTTTCCAGGGATGGGGCCTCCACCACCTCTCTGGGCAACCTGTGCCAGTGCTTCACCACCCGCAGTGTAAAAAATTTTTTCCTTATATCCAGCCTAAATCTCCCCTCCTTTAGTTTAAAAGCAGTGTCCAAGTGTCCATGCATCAAGCATTAGATATGGTGTTCAAGCTTGGTTTAATTAATTTTGTGGAAGTCTCAGTAAACTGGTTTTTAATCAGGCTGATTGTCTTCATAAGCATCCTGGCCTTTCCAGCAGTCAAGGATGAATCGTGACTTTTATACTTACCTGTGAATAATTCTGCTGAAAGGCTTCTTTGGAAGTTCTCACCAACAGAGCATGAAGCCATCAGAAATATACATTTTAAAAAGAAAATGAAACAGACTCTTTCAGAGCAGATATTCCTGGTGCATATGAAGATAAATGACAAAAACCCAGAAGCCGCCAGACCTATAAGCACAGATCAGGGGAACTGATGTCCCCTGCCAGCAGTGCCCCAACTTTGCTGCTGGGCTGAGAGAGGGAAATTCATTTCTCAGACCTCTTATAACAGGTCTGAGATGCACAGACTGCATCAGTGAACCCAGAATTGCTTTTGGGAGGCAGCTCCCCCGACATCGCCGGTGTTTACATCATCTTTATTTATGTAAGCAATTTATCACTCTCCTGGGGTGCAACTGCTGTCAGCCTGAGCTGGTTTCCAAGTAGACCTGCAAGTGAAAGATTCAGTAACACTCATTGCTCAGGACATCTTACCACCTCCTCAAACTCCTGGGCGAACAAGTCCAAAGCAAGCACAGCTCCCAGGAGCTGAGAGAAAGCAACCCCCAAACCCGTGGGGCAAGGGGGCACCTTTCCTCCCGCCCAGCGCTGCGGTGGGGCCAGCTCCAGCCAACGGCGGCAGAAACCGGCCTCCCGCAGACAAGTGATGCTCTTACACACTGCCATCCCCTGGTCTCGTGGGCAGACACTAAATGGGACCCCAGGGTGAATTAAAAGCTGGGAGGAGACCAATTCAATAAGGACTATGAGCTCCATATATATAATCATTTCTTAAACCCCTAGATTCAGGGTGTGAGCATGAGCAGGTCCACGCTTTCAAATAGAATTACTTGCTTCATAAAATAAATCATCTGTATTCAAAGAAAGCATTAGCCAATACTCACCTTCACGTTCGTCACAAACCCTTCTTGTGTGAAGACATTGCACAGTTTGTGTCTTCAGGCTTTTTGGTGCATTTTCTTCCTGGTGAGTGATGCTCTTTTCTGAGAATTGGTGTGAATGACATGCAAGGTACAAAGATACCTTCCTTGGTTCCCCAACCCACATAATCCATGAGCCTGCAATAAGAAAAGGGCAAGGAAATGAAGGGGCTCTGGAGAGGTCGGAGGATGGCACGAGCTCCTCGGAGATGCTGTCAGGGTAAAGGTGAGAGTCCTTTCAATGTCAGGTTCATCACTGCCCTTGTTTTTCCTACCACTTTTGACCTTGTTAGCTGAAGAACTATACCTAGCAAGTGAGATGCTTTGCTTTAAGCACAAGAGCAAACCGCCCCGTACTTGTCATCCACCTAAAGCTCCGTGGGGATACACACATGGTTCGAAGGAGACCGTGTCCTTTGCGGAGCTGGGCCTCAAGAATCAGCACCACTGTGGACTCTCATCACTAGTTTTGAATATTAGATGCTTCTACCAAATACTAAACCCATTTCTGTGTTGGTTTTCCAGCTGAAAATGCAGGGATTGCTTCCTGCTGAACTAAAACTGCTCTGGGCTCCGAATTATCTCATGCAGGGCTTTAAGCACCATGACAAGTCTGCATGATGAAAGAGAAATGGTTCAGTTTGGTTTCCCTTCAAAGGGGATGCCGTCAAGCCAATAGGAGCGTTCAGTGTGTGATGCAAGAGTTAATAAGCTTTGATAACAATAATAAAAGATTATTTCAGCATATCTGTTGTCCAAAACACACCGGTGCCTCTGGTCGGTTGTGCTCCCAGTACTTGTTAGTTTACTTAAATATGCTAAAATCATACTAAAATTCACAGACCACAATTTGCTGCTCACCAGAAACACCCACACCGGCAAGTGCTGAGGTACATATCTTTGAAAACCACCAGAGAGAACTTTTCCTGTCGTAAATTTTCTCTGCTCCTTTCTTCTTCCTACACACACACAAAAAAAATGAGCTGCTCTGATCTCTGCTGGCACGCAGGAATGCTGCCAGCGACTTACTGTGCATTATTGGCACAAGCATCCCCTGATCCTCCAGGTAAACGCAGCACCAGTTTACTTTTGCCACTAGAACACAGGATACACTTGCTGCAATTTCTGTGTGCACCAGAGCTGCTCTCAGTATTTTCTAGAAAGCAAATCTCCCCTTTATTGTAAATAATTAAGAGGCAATCCTTCACACAGAAATAAACAGAACTAGACTGGACCACAAGCAGCCACCAAGTTTTAAAGCAAACCCTACCCTTCCTGCATTAGATGCAAAATAATGTTTTAAATCATACTTCTTAATGCATTTTCAAGCATTTCTTACTTGCCAAATCAAAACAGATTTCAAGTGAGGTGTGGCCTTGTGTTTGATAACAACCCCAGCTCCTACTTCTTATTGCCTTATAAGAAAATTGGGTGCTCTCGATGTCCTCCTTTCCTTTACCCAAGCAGCCTGCACCTATTTATAAATGACACTAAAATCCATAACTGAGATTGCTCCTGCTGCGCTGGTGCTGCTTTTTAAAATCGAATATAAGGAAAGAAAAAAACCCCAAGTCTTTGGTTCACTTTATTTCACTCTGGAAGTGACTCTCCCCCAGCCTCTGCATTTGCTGATCTCTGCTGCCCTCTCCTGCAGGAGCTGGAAACTCCCTTTCGAGGATTTTAATGAAGTAACACGTTATTAAGGCTGGTCATGGTGACTCGTTTAAACCCTGAGGGGATGGGGCAGGAGGCTTAGGATTAGGGGAAACTGAAGCTGAAGAGGGAAAGTGCTCATGACAGCTTACTGTAAGTAAGTAAGGGACAACAACAACAGCAAAAGCTACATAATAATAATAAAATAATAATAACAAATGAAATAATAAGAAGGAATATATTCAGATGTTGATGTGTATTTGAAGGCTCCAGCAAGAGAACAGAAAATTTAAAAGTGGTAAACTTATCTATCTATCTATATAGATATAGATAGATAGATAGATAAGGAATTAAATGCTCTGTTGCTGACATGAGAAGCAGAGGAGCTGTTTTTCTGCTTTGACTTTCTGCTGTAGCCCAGGGTCAGGCTGAAGCCCAGACCAGCGCCGTTCCCTGGCCTGCCAAGGCAGCCGGGTGCTCTGGGATGCGGGATGCTCCGCTGTGCTCTGCTCCCCGTCGGGCAGCCACTGCCTCGCAGATTCTCCAGCTACGGCTCAGAAATGAAGCAGCACAGTTTTCATGCTGCCTTCAGGTGGTAGAAGAGGAGTTCTGTAGCTCCTTCAGTTTATATAAAAAAAAGACCACCTTATTCTACATACAGAATCTGTACATCTCTCTCCTCTCCCGCAGAGTCTGATCTTCTCCTTTATTTCTCCCCTCCAGTCTCAGCATCTCATCATTCACTGACTTGCACTCTACATACTGTCGGGTTTTGTTTTATTTTGGTTTTTTTTTTTTTTTTTCCATTCTGTCTACCTTTTCTGTTATTATTTAACTCATTCAGCATTTCTTTGAATAAAACCTGAGGAATACCAAGAACTAGATTGCCTATGGGATCAGCTCGGGATAATAATTTGTAAGACTGATTTCACACTACCTCTTGGGTTTGAAAGCTGAAGTCACATAAGATATTATCACAAAGCCCTGGAATTTCACAGAAACACAAACACTTTAGAAGTTCATCAAAAATGAAAATGTGGTGGAACGGGAAAGAGAAAAATGTACTTCGCAAATAATTTTGTGGCCGAGGAATCCGCCCGCAAAGCAGTCAGAAAGGACAAACAGATTATTTCAGCTGAGTTCAAAGAATGTGTCTTGGCTTTTTGAGGAGATGGTTGTGGCATAAAATAATAATAAACCCCCCACACATTGGCTTAGTCCTACTGGGAGAAAAAGCTGCTACCAGAAAACACCACATCCAGGACCAGGCGATCGCTGACAAATCACCTTCCTGCTCTTTTCGTATTAGCAAGGCTGATTTTTCTCGCAATGCATTAATCTGCCTTTCAGCTTGCTTTTAATCAAAGCCAGGCTTAACTTTGGAGAGTGGAAAAAGAAATCAGATGCTGAGGTAAACCACAGAATAGAACTGGAAGAAACAGTCAGAAAGACAAGTCTCTTTGGCTTAATAAGTATTTAAGAACTATTTGTCTAGAGGGAAGGGAGAAAGAAAATACTTCATTTTGTTCCAGTTTGAAAAAATGTCTGTGCCTGCCGCCTTCTCCCAAATGTAGGAAGAATAAGCTGGTTTGTATGGCATTTTGCACGTGGCTGCTGCTATGTGGTTGTGTAACACACAAAACCCAAAAAAACCCATGTTGATAGTTTGCAAAACAATCCTCTCAGATTGTGGAAATAGAATTTTTAGGTTGTCAAGAATTAAAACCCAAGCAAACAAGTACTCCAAATTCATCAGTTGTTCCGTGCGCTAGAGAGGGATTGTATGCAAGCAACCAGAAGTCAAGATAAAATACTTCAGTTACTGTAGATACCAGTTAAAATTTCAGATGCAAGAAAATTACTGAAATAAGAATACAGTGAGGTAGAAAAGACTCAGATATTTGCCACTTCATCCCTTTTGTTTGTTTGTGTTTTGAGTTTTTTTCCCCTTTAATGATTTCCAGCTACTGATGGTACACACCATGAATATCTGATCTATGCTACGTCCAATGCAAATGATTGTGTTGGTAACTTCAAATACGGGTGTTGCAAGTCAAATTTTGTAATTCAAAATAAAAAACAACCCCCTCACGTATTTCTCTCTCCCCAGAGGTTTCAAATCAAGAGCGTGGTTTCATGTTGGCACAGGCAACCTGAAGCCAGACTGCCCTCACTCCAAACCCTCGCATCTGCATTCAACTCTGCGCCTTAGTAAGCACACGGTGAACCAGGCCAGGGGACTGATCCAGCAAAATGGTAATCTAAAAAAACCCCAAAAAGACCTTAAAACAAACAAAGCCCATTATTTTCCAGCCATTTCAGCTTCCAGACTCCTCTCGTGACTCTGCCGCATACGCGCCAGCGCAAAGTGAGCGAGAATCATAGAATCATTTGGTTGGAAAAGACCTTTAAGATCACTGAGTCCAACCGTACCTGTCCACTACTAAACCATGTCCCTAAACATGCGGAGAGGAGCGTGGGTGCCAGGGAAGTGAACACGAGAGCACATCATTTACTGATCCAGCTCACCGGGGGCTGATTTAGTCCTGTGCTTGTGCCACCACATAGCTGCTGGCTGAGAGGATGGGCAGTGCACGCTCCTTTGTTCCTGAAAAAGATACTGGATATAGCCAAAGCGCTGTAAAGATACGTGAGGTTATTCAAAGAATTAAGAACAGAACAGAAAACGCATTTGGGGGAATTCTCCTATCAGTCAAGGGAAAAAGAGTAATTAATACTATTTATACTCAAGAGACCTGGCTTATCTCAACTTGCTCAGGAGAAACTGCAGAGTAATGACAGGGTGTTCTTGGCTCGGCAAGATGTGGATGCTCAGAGAAACCTTTCTTCATCCCATGGCTTTGGCTTTAGGTTGAAACCCTTCCAACCAGGGCGGTTTGGCCAAGTCTCCTCTCTCCAGCCCAAAAGCACGTGCTAACAGCAGAGCTCACAGCTCAGCCCTGTTTGTCTTTGGCCCCAAACCAGGGAGCAGAGCAACAGATACGTAGCAAGAGAAGCATCAAAAGCCACTGACCTCTAATTAGAAAACCCCTGCCTTGTCATCCTGAGAGGCCAAGAAAAGACTTTCTGGTTTTGTTTTCAGTTGGCAAAGGCCAAAAATAATTCAGAAGTTGTGAGGATGCTTCTGATTATGAGGAAAGATCAAATAACTCTTAAAATATGAACTTATGTTCATGTGACTCTCAACATGCATCATCCTCTGGTTTCAAAGATACTTCCTCTGGCAGGACAAGGAGTGGAAATCCTGTGCAAAAAGGAGTATAAAGCTGCTGTATTCATAGCTGCGTACCAGTGCCCAGGATGCCTTCATCACCCAGAAATTAATTTGAAATGGCTTCTCCACAAGTATTTTCTCAGGCAAATGGAATTCTGTTAAAGTGGACAAATAACTTATTATTTATTAAACCATATTTTCTACCCCCAAAGATCCCCAGTTGTTCTCCAAACATTAGGTCCATCACTTTAATACATGTCCTCTTGTTCCCAGGGCCATTTTCTTCTGCAACGGAAAGGTGGCTGGTTACCAAACCACCAAGTAGTACACAAGGAAGAAGTTCAAGTAGGAGAAGAAAATTGATGAATAAGATTGCATAAAATCTGTTCTGACAGAAAAGGATGAAAAGAGTTTCTTTTAGCTCAGATTATGAGTTTTATGAAAACTTGCAAATCTACAGTGCAATGGACAGTGTGGAACTTGACTGAGTAAGTCAAGGTGCTTTAAGAAGTCTCGTATTTTATAGCTGGAGGTCACGAGTCCTGAACCACCCCCTCTTGTATGTACAAAATTAAACACTGCGATAACGGCAGAGCAGTGTCCTCAGCAGAAGGGGTGGGGAGAAGGCAAAGAAGCCAGTGGTGCTCCTGGGCAGAGCCAAGTTTGCATCTCCTCCTCCTCCTCTTCCCCTTCATTTCCACAGCGTAAGACTGGAGCTTTTATTGCCATAGCTCCAACTTCACTTAGGAGGTGGTCGCTTTGTCCAATTTACTGCTGCCATTTCTGTGCTTCTGTATCACGGCTTAGCAGTACAAAAGAAAGGAAAAATGGGAGGGTAGCACGGAGGCAGAGCTAAGACAGAACAGCCTGCTCCCAGGGTCATTTTGCTGCCATTCATCTGCCCATAACTTCGTACTTTGCTCTTCATCTGAAAAACAGCTTCTTTATAAAAAAAGGGAAAAGGAAAAAAAAAAAAAAAACAACTTTCTCCCAAACATAAGAAAACAACGTCAAAAACACAAAAATCAGGTGTTCAGAGGTGGAGTCCTGGGAACCGAGACTGGAAGACAAGACCAACTTTTTGACATGGTGAATAAGGAGTACAAGAGCACAGTGATGTGATCAAAGCCGTGGTCTTGGAAAATGACTCCTAGCAGCAATCTTGCTAGTTTTCCATAACACAAGATAACGCTAGGGCTAAAGCAAGGGAAAAGAAAATCCAGTAAAGAGATACAGAGCCTGGAGAAGATGTATTTTATGGAAACCCATCAACGAAACTTTCTGACATAGCTTGGATGTAAAGACTAGATACTAGTCCTGCAAGCAATATAAATCACCGGATTAATTTCCTGCTTACGTAAAGCGTTGCTAGAGACAGAAACCAAAAAGGGTAAAATGAGATGTGTCTGAATAAGTGGCAGATGTGGAAACTTAGAAGAAGAAAACACGGGTAATTGACAATCACTGTTATCTGGCATATTAAAAAAAACCCAAAAAAACCCTGTCTCAGCAGTAGGATACCCAGAGTATTTGGAAATGTGCTGAAATGAGTTAATATTTTATTTCCATTTAAGTATTATGCCTTCAAACCTGCATGTGTTGAACTGCACTTTGCAATGAAAATATGTTTGAAAACTTGCTCTAACTCCCAGATGATGCAGCGACCATGTTATACAGATTCTCCAAGAGATCCAGTCGAGATCTCTTGGAGAGACATCTCGCACCTTCTGTACAGACTGAAATTTGAGGTGCCATACCAGGATGAACAAGAGAATCTGAAAGCCTTAATAGGCCAGTGTACCGGAACAACCTTGAAGACAACAACTGAAGAACATACTCAGAAGAGACAGGTATGTAGAAACACGGTAACCTTTGCCTTTATGTCAGCGAGCCTCGAGATCCTCCAATCATCAGTGATGAGAGAGCATCACTGTGAAAGGGCTAGCGGTTTCACCGAGAGGGGATTATGAATATGACAAGTGGTGTTCCCCAGGGGTCAATACTGGGACCAGTGCTGTTTAATATTTTC
>VYZW01038390.1:0-44973 GCA_013401315.1 Balaeniceps rex | reverse complement strand
CTGGGAAAGCAAGTTGTGTCTCCCATACCCAACATAAAATTATAAACCCAAAAATATGATGTTCATCTGACCCTTTAAATGCTATCTCAATTATTTTCTGCTTATGGTATTTATAGAGTATCTGTCACTGCATACAGGCACCAGCTGCATAACCACAGCTATTTGGATATGATCAAGTTAAAGCCATAGGACTAAGAGTAGCAACCATTAATTTCTATTATAATTCCCACTGCCCACAACAATGTGACTCTCACAGTAATGCATACACACATACAGAAAATAAATCCTGATCTTCAAATGAACAACCAGTGCTGTCTCTTTGCAAGTGGGTAGGTCTTAAACATCAACCAAGATCTCAGATCTCAGGCATTTTTGAGCACGGATAATGCAAATCATGTGTGGAATCCAATGCAGAGCATTTCTAGACATACACAGTATGGCTCACAAGGAGCTTAGGCTTTGTTCATGCAGCCTCTTCTAGCTTCCATTGCCCTCGTAAAGGGAATACCATTCCCAGCCTGCCCAAGAAGCATGTCAGCACCCTACCTACTGGTCAGATCTGCCAGCTGTGCTGCTTGTGTAACTGCTCCCCGTCTATTTCATCCAAAGCCTGGCATGTAATGGAGTAATGGTTTTAAACTAAAGGAGGGTATATTTAGAATGGATATAAGGAAGAAATTTTTTACGATGAGGGTGGTGAAACACTGGAACAGGTTGCCCAGAGCGGTAGAGGAGGGCCCATCCCTAGAAACATTCAAGGTCAGGTTGGACGGGGCTCTGAGCAACCTGATCTAGTTGAAGATGTCCCTGCTCTCTGCAGGGGGGTTGGACTAGATGACCTCTAAAGGTCCCTTCCAACCCAAAGCATTCTATGATTCTATGATTCTATGTAGAAACACACTGCCATTTCAGAGGAAAAAAACAGGGAGGAGTAGGAGGGGCCTGGAGTTGAAAAAATGAAGTATTTTATATTATGGATCCCTGCATGTGACTACATGTCCTCAGAAGGTGTCCTCTATTCACAGGTTTCCTTGAAGCAAGACTGACAGTCATGCCTGGCCAGGTGCAACGCACATGAGGTAGCATTTCTGTCTTACCTGGCATGACATGACAAAGGCCTCGTCTGGCAAAATAGGAGTGAAGAAGCCTTATTCTGTCTGTCCTCCTTTCCACATGAAAAGATGGTGCATTCATTTCAGAAAGGTGAATACCCAAATTTTTTTTCAGAGCAGAACTTCATAGCATTGCCAAAGACCTACAGACACTAAAAATATCTTGGGCATATCAGCTGCTGGTAAAATCAGCATACTGCCCATTTGACCTAAAAGTTATATCTTGAGCAAAGATCAGGAAAATAACCTAACCTACTGGAATGAGGCATCCCCTTTTATTTGCTTAGTGGAGTTTTGTATTGATATTTTGATGTATGACTAATGAAAACCAAGGCTGGTTCGGGGCAAGCCACACGGAGGTGCTGCCTGTCTCTCATGAGCTTTGGTTGTCCGAAGGGAGAAACAGAGAGGGCTGTTGATCTTGTGCAAGCATGAATTCAGTGAACAAGGCTCTGCTTTTTCATGCAGAGATGCTATGCTCTCCATTAGCCTGAGGAGTGGTGTCCATTTCCCCCTCAATTTGTAGGGACAACCTCTACGACATGCTTGAAGGCACCCGAACTGAGCTCCTCATGAATGAGTGAACAGTCTGTGGAGTTACTCCGTTCCTGGAGGCAGATATATATACCTGGTCAGCTGAATAACTGCAGATGCCATTTCGTCCACTGGCTAGATCTCCATTGTCTTTCATGGGAGCTTAGACATCTGGCTTACATGTGGACACTGACATACAGAGACCTGAACTTAAACGTCTACAATGTTTACAGTCTGGATCTGAATGGGTGCTACATGTCATTGCTTAGTTTTGCACAGGCGTGCTGATGCCCAGTGAAGCCTACCTGTAAGAAGAATGATTAGATCTAGCCATCTGGAAATGTCACTTTAGCATCAGAGGAAAAGGCCTGGGACGTAGTCTAGTGCAAAGGTGGTGAGTAGAAGTAGATTATATATACATGCCCTTTGCATGTCCTTTCACCAAACCCAGGTGAAGGACCCTGTCATCTGCAGGGAAAATCCTCACAGGGCTTATCCTGGGATGGAAAATGGCTCCCTCTTGCCTTTAGAGAGAGGCTACAGGCACATCTGCCACAATCTGGCATCTTGGTGTGACAGCAAGATCTGCCAGGAGGCGCTGGGATAGATGTCAGTGCTCTCTAAGCCATAGAGAAGTAGCAAACTGTCTTTACTTAGCATGCCACAGGCTTCTTGAATCAGTAACATCATCATATACAGCATATGCCATGAAGGTGTTTTTGACTCCTGCCTGGGTTCTGAAAAATACAGAGGATAATGACTTCAGGTAACGTAGAGAGAAAATCATCCAATCTAGTTCCCTCTGAAAATGATCCTGCCAGAATACAGAAATTGTATTAATCCCTGTCAAGAGGTCCTTGGAGTGGTGGGCTGAGGGGAATGCAGGGGGCATGCAGGAGTTCCTCTGTGCTTTCTCCAGGAGGTATGGTTCCTCAAACAGAAACACAAGTGGGGAAAAAAAAGGCCATGTGAGAAAAGAAAATGTAGCCTTATCTCTTTAGAGAGCCTTATCTCTTTATGTTTGTTTATCCTAAGCATTTTCAACCCAGTGCAGAGTCCTCTCCTCCTCCCCTGTTGACAAAGAAGATCCATAGATCCTCTAGATAAGAAAACTAGGCAGAAGGCCACAAACAATCATTCCTCAGAGCATATGTGTAGCCTGTGTCCCTCTGCATTTTCTGCACTTGAGCAACTTCCAGAGGGCCCAGACAAGACCCTGGTCCTGGTGTGTCAGATGCTACAAAAACCTGCATAAGAGTCTCTGGCCCAGCAGGAGCAGGCAAAGGCTGAGAAGAAAAAAAGGGTGCCATGAGTTTAGAGGAGTGGTTAACACCAAGGTTTCAAAAGAAGGTTTTGGATACCCAGTTTGATATACTTCAAAGGACCTGATCACCAAGTATTTTAAGCTGAATACCTAAAATCACTAGAAGTTTTGGAAAACCTTGACCTATACCACTGTGTTATGATAAACAATATTTACCTTTACACAGGGAACACTCAGGATTGAATGCTCATCTCTTAGTGTCCTTCCCTACATCATATGTCACTCTTATCTAGTAAAGCTCCTGATAGAGACAGCTCCTGTCATGATTGCTTTCTTGATCTGAGATACGAATGGCATAAAGCAGCCAGCAGTAAATTCAAATATCTTCCCAGTGAAGCTACTGCAGTTGATCTAATTTGCAATCCTTTTCTGATGGCCCTATAAGCATCATCAAAGCAGCATAAAAACTACACGGGAAGGGACAGAGGTATATTCAGGCTACCCACAGTGTGCTTAAATATATGACTCCTTTCCACCGGATTCGAGCAGCTCTGGGTAGCAGGCAGGCTGAATGGCACATTGCTCTAAGATATCATACATGTTGCAAAGAAAAGATTTGCAATTCATTTCACCTACCTTTGGATTGCTACAAGTCATGCATGTAGCCAGAGCTAATTGCCTAGAGTCCTTTTATAGACTGTGAGAGAAAGGTATTTTCAGAAGGTGATTCATCTTACCCATCCTATCCCAGAAATGAATAGCCTGTATGAATGGCTGTCAGGCTCCGGTGACTGCACAGGGAGCCGAGGCATGCCTTATACTAGATGCATAAGTCTTTAGATGGTAAGACTCATCCCAGCCAGTTACACAGGTTGGATATGAGCCCAGGTACCCTGTCCAGAAGAGTTCACATGTATGCATTTCTTTATATCTAATAGAAAATGCTTATATCAGTCAGTCCTCTCCCTCTGCACCCTCTTGTATTTTGGCTACATCTACCATCACATTTCTCTTCCTGTTCTCCTGACATTAATGCAATAAGGCACTACTGGAGAAATACAGTGATACTGGGGGAAGAAGGAGGAATAAAACATGCTGTGTGCAAACCCATTTCAGAGGCTGAGAGCAGAAAATCAGAGCACAGACAGAACAGCCTGAGTGTTTCTGGCGTTCTTGCAGGCACAACACAAGTAAACATCTGAAAGACAAAACTACTATCAGCTCAGCATAGAAAGCAAGCTGCCAGATCCAGACAAAAATGAGTGTGAGGCCCAACCTAAGCATGTGTGTGCATGCTGAAGAGAGCCAGAAAATCTCTACAAATATCATCATCCACTCTGGTTTGATATATGGGCCCCAGAGGCCAAGAACTTGACTCTCGGATCTTTTTTGTGCAAACTGTGACATCTCAGACTCACATCAAGAGCTTTCTATATGTTTTGGCTCAATATCTGCTCCCAGTTATGTTGGTGGAAGGAACTTCAGATTCACACCAACCTAACAGAGTTTATTTTGCCATCTGTCTGTGTTTAGTCTTCATACTAATAATTAAGGCAAGCAATGCAGATTGGGATGCAAATTCTTTCCTGAGGAACAGAGCTGTGTGCTGTGCAAACCACCTAGCAGCCACTGAAACAGTTGCTTCAAAAATTACTAGTGAGAAACCTCAATACTCATTTTTCCATAAGTATCGGCATTTCTAGGATGTCCATTGCCATAGGCCTGCTATTTAAAGTTTCTGCTGAACAAGAGCATGCCCAAAAATTAATGGGCTCAGTTAATGACATGCTGTGAATTTTGTGAGGGTTTTTTGAGCTATAAATGTACTTTCTGTGGTCTGTTAACGAAATCATCCTTCCCGTCAATGAAACAGGGCCGTGGAGAGGCGAGTTGCATGAGTTTCCCCGATGGAGTTTTTCCCAGCCCACGCCACAGCGCGGGGTTATTTGCACAGAGGCCCCTTCACCGGCTCAGGAAACCCTTCCAGTCAACAGCCACCTCCCTCGAAAGTGTGGCCTTGGATCACGGGTTTCCTCCACCCAAGAGAGGGGTGGTGGATCACTGTCGAGCCAAGAAGGTTTCAGTCAGCCATTCGCTGCTTTCTAACACAGGTTGTCCAAATGAACAAGTCTGGTTTATGATACACAACACATGAAATCCCAGAGTGGAAAGGTGAACCTGGCAATAGGTAAAGGCATTATTAATCTTACGGACAAATGCATCTGTCACTGCCAATGTGGGATGTCTTTGCCTCTTCTGAGTTGTTTCCTGATTTACACTGAGCACAAGCCGCTCAACTTCTATGGGGATATGACTCAGCACTGAACTTTGGCACAGGCTGCACAGAATTAATTATAATGGTGAAGTGCAGAGCTGTGGGAGCCCCAATTCTATTGATAATCCTCCTCACCACGTAATCAGATTTTAACCCCCCTTGGCCCCATTACAAAAGTCCCCATCCAGGACCAGTACTTCTCTTCCGCAGGATAAAATACTTACTTGAATTTTTTCCCAAGTCTCTTTACTGAAGTTCTTTATACTAAGAGATTTCAGACAGGAATTGATAAATCCATACTAAAGGGAGGGAAAACATTAACATATTATACCTCATGGAATAAAAGGGGAAAAACAGAGCTCTTGAAATGCTAGTTAAAATGTAATGGCAAGCCTCTAAAGAAAACAACAATGCCCTCATTTTTGTGTATATTTGGTTTTTTAATAGCTCTGCTCATTTTGACCCCTGGTCCTAAATTCTTCACATCAGTAATTCAAGTTTCCATAAAGAAAACATAGTAAATTTTGAAGCCACAGTATAATTAAAGACAGTTACAAGAAAATCATCTCTAGGTAATTTGAATCCTTTCAGAACCAATATGGCTAAACTATTGACAGAACAAAGAGGGGAAATTAATGGATCTCATATCAGACTTGAGTGAAGGGCAACTGTTTTGTTTGGGAAAACCACACAGCAATTGGCATTTAAATCTGACTTACAAAGCTTGCTATTGAATTTTTTTTAAAGTGTTCTCTCACTGCATATTTTCATCTTAAACAGTGATACTGAAAGAAGCTTACCATGGTTTGGCTGTCTGCTTGCAGCTTCTGCAAGGCAGGTGCTCTCAGCACCAAGTTGCTCCTGCTTGTTGCTGTTCTGGCACACCAACTGTGAGTTTCTTCCCTTCTTCATTTCTTTTTTTATAGTACATCATTTTTGAATGTCTAGAGGCCATGGTACACAGGACTGAGAGATCCACAGAGAAATATAAACCCCAGCGTTTGTCTTTCTACATACCCTTTCCCAGGAGAGGAGGGCATACTGCTCTGAAGAAAACAAAGAGAAAAATATTTTTGTTGGTCTGAGTCTGAATTAAGTGTTTCAAGGTGAAAACATGAAGTTGCTCAGGAGATGTTGGGGGAGGGGATGTTATTTCTAATAGAGCAGCCTCACTTTTGAAATCCATAGATTCTGGAAGTAGGCTGCTCACTGCTTTGAGTGCTGCTGTTAAGCCAGCTCAGATGCCATCCATCTGCATGTGTCTCAGGGTATGTCTAGGCAGCCAAGTGCAGTCCATCACCTGCCCAGCCTCTCGGCTGATGAGGCACACTCCACAAGTTGCATACCCACTGCACCTGGCAAGTCCTGCTGATCTTTGTCACCTTAAGGCATCATACCATATGAGAAGCAGAAAGACCAAATGCTGTGTTTAAAAAGGCAATACTTGCACTGAATCTCTTCATCCTGAGATCTCTCCTAGGTTATTTCATTTCTTCCCGTCTTCTGTTTCCCTTCAGCCCCCTAAATTCAACAGATGAGCTCCAGATCTACCATAGTGAAGGAGATCAGGATCTGATCTTTCGTATCTCACTTCAGGGTAGAACAAGTCTGAAATCTTCTCCTGAGGAATAGGAAGTGTGGTGGGATGTTGCCATAACAGCTTGTCTGTGGAAAGTGCTGCGTTGTCATGTACAAGTAGCCCCTGACAGAAGGGGTACTTTTGCAAGAGCCCTTGGGCATACTTGTGTGAATAGAAGAGCAGCAGCAGTTCTCATATTCACACAGCATTCATAGAAATTCTGGTTTTGTGAGTAATTGCACTTCCAGGAACATTATCAACAAATCCTCAGGGCCCAGGTCACATGGGAGCATCAGTAACAACCAACAGCCCTGCAGGAAGAGAGCAGTAAGGGCTGCGGAAATCTGACAAAGGTGTGGGACAATTCTTTCTTTCAGAATTACGCCACTCAAGGGCTCAGAGTTAGTAGGCTTAGAAGCAGGCAGGCTGGGCTACTTCTGGACTTCTCGTAGTCTAATTTAATTCCTAGAAGTGGAACTGTGTCCGCCGAAGCTTGGCTCCAGACCATCTTTTCCAAAAGCAGTCAGGCACCAGTGCAATTGTCAGTGTCACCTAGCTCCCACTGATGCTAGTTACGTGCCTTTTGAAAATCCCACTAAGGGTGACTGCAAATCTGGCCCCGAGTATACTCATTTCAGTTTATTCAGCTGTAATTACGGGTCAGCTCTGCTCACACTGGAGTCCTTCCACTGAACTGCTCACTTTCCTGGCATAGCAAAGACCTATATCACTGAGGTGAGGGGGTAAAAATTAATTCTGCGCATTGGAAACTGAAAAGTGAAGCTATTGAAGAGTAAGAATGTGATGAATCAGTTCTCTGCAGTGAAGTGATACTAAAGCTAGCTCTAACTTAGGAACAGCACAGAGTATTTTATTGTTGATCAATCCCCTTTTCCCTTCTCTGTTCCCCATACAAGTATCTGGAGATGACGGTACTGTGTTTGTCAGTTAACAAGGACGCAGTGTCATACATCAAACCACAAGCAAGCCCAGACTAAAAGCCTGCGTGTGAGCAGTCCCAGTGCTGACCTGGACCTTATTAATGCAGGGAACCTCATTAATCTGAACACTTTGGGACCATACAACTATCTGAATTAATGAAATCTCCTGTTGCTGATGTATAGTCATAACCAGTGCAAAGACATATTCCTTTTTTTTCTGTAAATGGGTATTTTGACATAAAACAAAGCAAAAAAAAGTCAAGCAGTTTAGCATGCATGCACTAAATATAAACATACCGCTGGAAGACACAGGAACAGCTGATGCAGGAGCAGGTTAGCTTTGGACTAACAGAGCTGCTTGGATTAGCAAATTCTGGAATAACAGCATAGCAGGCCCCAGGAAGCTGGAAACCTCATATGTTGATTCTCCTGGGCCTTGGAAGGAACTTCAGAATCAGGTCAGAAACTCGTAACTCAGGCCTATCTCAAGATTGAACTTCTGAATCTTCAAATCCTCTGCTTATTATTTTTAATCCATCTTTGTATTTTCTGTGCCTAAGAGTGCATTGTTTCTGGCAATGACATTACTTTGTCCTTTTGTTTCCAGACACAGTCAGAGTCAAGTGGTCAGCATCTCAGACATGATTTAGTGAGGTCTCAGTGTCTTCTATGATGTCATGCTTATTTATTTCCTAAGGAAATCATCTCCCTGGAAGAATAAACTCATTTAAAAAAATAACGTTAATTGGAAACTGCCAAAAAAAAATGCTTGCGAATTAAGGAGCCTAGAAGTGAATAACAGATACACACACTGACTGTCTGTTGATGAAGCAGGACAAAACACTTCCCTTTCCCTTTCATCCCCAGTTCTCTTGCTGATCAGAGAAATAGGAGGGCTGCAGAATAGCTAGGAATGAACTGCCACCGTGTGGCCAAGGGACACTTTTAGCTAGCTTTCTAGAAATCTCCTTCAAGAGCTGTTGCTCTACGATAAGTGACAGTCCCCAGCACTTCCTAGTGAAAGTTTTCTGCTCGATCACACATTTCACTTTGGCGGCACTTGCAGTGCCTCCCCAAAAGTGGCCATAGGCTTCTTGGTGAGGTCTTGCTCCCTTCTCAGTCTCGCTTTAATAAAAGGGTGGAACACATCACTTTTAATTCCATAAATTCTTTTTACATTTTCTCTAATAGCTCACCTCATCTTCTGACAGGGTTCAGGGTATCATAATCACTGAGCCATTCAGGTGATGATACCTGGTCTTGCCTTTAAAAAGATGGATAATTTTTTAATATGACAAGCCTGTTAGTAGAAAACTTTTCACCATGCACTAAATTACTGCTAATCAAGTAACAGACTACCACCCTCCGCTTCTCAGCCTGGTCTAAAGCAGCTGGGCTCATATGTTCTGATTTTCCCTCACAATTCTTTCAGAACAACATGTTTTTCTAGCCATTAAGCTCAAAATAAGTCAAGAGTCATTCCACTGACTTGATGCAACTTGGTTCCACTTTACCGTGGCCATAACTCAGAGCTACAGGCCTAAAAGGTGGCAAAAGCCCCCTCAACACAGCCTGCTGTGACTGGCCAGCTTCGTGCTGCTTTCATCTCCTTGTGGACCTGCTCCACCACAGAAACAGAACAGGCACAGTCCTGAATTTGCCCAAGCAGAACTACAAACTGGCCCTACAGCTGTGAAAATTTTGAAGACATCCACTAGGTGCTAATCTAATATTTTTTACACACCCCATTCAGTCTGGAGCAGCAGGTAACTATATATCTTTGCTATGCATTACCTTGGAGGACTTACTGCATTACTTAATGCGGTGCTGACACCTTCTGCCTTCTGCCTTGTGACTTTATGGCACCGAAAGATTCAAACCAGAGTACACATCTTGTCCAGCTGCCAACTTTCCATTAGCTGCCTATATTTCTTCTGTTTCTGCCAAAGATGCTTGCAATTTCAGCTCACTTGTGTGCACCATGATTACACTGGGGTTGCTCAACACAAAATGACAAAATGATTTTGAATCTCCCAGGACATGATTTCTTCAACAGAGTTCATCTCTCTTCAGTTACTGGATTCTTGTACACAGTGTCTTCAGTTTCTCACGGACAGCCGTGGATGTGGTGTCACAGAAATTCATAGCCACTTCAGAGCTAGTGCTCAGCATCGACATTAGCTAGAGGAATTTGAAATACCCCAGTATTTCAGCTGAGCTGAATTTGAAAAACAAAATAAGAGATGCTCTCCTAAATATCTTGCCTATTACTTCAATGCACTCTGGGAACGAGCTTCTGGGGATCAGTGCTGCAGCGAACACTTGCACACAGCGGCCTTGATCGATAGATCTCCTAGCTGATGCACTTCATTATCAGGGCCTGGGGGCATGACTGAAAGAGCTCACTAATAATCTCTGCAAGGGATCTAGGTCATACAGAGCTCTGTTGGTCATGAATAATTCTTCTGTACAATTTGCATTGTCAGAGCACCTATAGTAGGTGCTTAATTTCAATGTTGCAATGCCTGAAAATAGCTACATGTTGCAGCAAGGTCATTTAGAGGGCCTACCGAAGGCAGATGGAGTCCTTTTCATGTCAGTGCAGAGAGATCTGCCTCCAAAGGCCTTGGGTGAACAATTGAGAGCAGCCAAGGAGCACCTCCGTAGGGCAACCGACTGCTCCTGGAAACTGCGTGGAAAGCTGCCGGTGTTTGGCAGGGACATGGTTCTGTCTTGGGGCAATACAGAGGGTGCTACTGTCCACACTAAACTCTTCTCTGAGGAGGCAGCTAACACAGGGGATGGAAATGCTTCCCTTTCCTCTCTCCTGCTCCCTTTCTGCTCAACTGCCTCGTTCTAGCACAGGTAGCATAACACCCAACTTCTGGGCTTGAACCCTCAGCTCCCATCTCCCCAGAGAGCACCCTAAGATGCTAGGGCCACTCTCCATAGGTCTGTTGGAGTTAAGCCATGTCCAGTGAGGAGCTCGCAAGGGCTAATATGCTAGGAGAAGGAAGATGCCTGCATTTATAGGATAGGAGGAAATGTTCTCAGAGAAAAACTGCTTTATTTTACTTAATTAAAATTTCCTAAAATGATAACAGGCTTGAAGTGAGCTTTAAGAAAAGGAAAAAAAAAATCACAGAATCCAAATCGAAATTACAAATCTTTTTTTCCCCCTCTGTCTCTTATTCATACAAGTGAACACATATTTCACACTGGAGTTTGTGTGCTGGACAGCAGGGGGACCCTTACCCTCTGTCACAGCAGATGACCAGAGATACCTTTGTTTTACAAGGACAGACAAGAAGTCACAGGGAAGGTCAAACACGCCAAAGCAGTCTGGTTCTGCACATCACAGTGCATCCCTAAAACAGCAGCAAAAAGATCAGCTACTCCAATGAATAAAGACTTGGCACTATGAACACGAAGCACAGCCCAGGGTAGAACACCATTGAAATCCTTTTCTTCTTCTTTCATCAGTATTTTAATTATTCACATGCCTAATTTTGTTATAGTAACTCTAAAAGATGGTGAGGTTTTCTGTCAGCATCCATTCGTGTTGCAGGTTCTAGTAGCAAAAAGGAGACCATACACTCAGTAAAAATGTTCCTTGGCAACTTCAGTGTGAGGTTCTGTTTCAAGAGGGGCTTCAGAGTGACACAGTTGCCAAAAACATGCAGTTTCTGGCCTTAAATTATCGTATGTCAAAGGCAGAACAGTTTTAAAGACAGTTATGTTCAGTTCAGGGCAGTCAGGACAGGACTGGGGAGGTACAAAGGCAGCAACGCTATCTTTATAGAGAATACATACTAATCATGAGAAGCACCAACAGCAGGGAAGCAAAACCTGGACCTTAATTTAACTCTTCATGAAGATGTATCAATGGTTTTGGTTAAACTGGTCATTTTGAAGAGGATACAGGCTAGACAGAGTGGCAAAAGCACCTCCAGAATTCAAATGTTACAGAAACAATTCACCCCTCCCCTTCATGAACACCACTAGAAAAAGTAACAAAATGCTTTAATCGAACAGGAGATGCCAGCTCTGAGTGGAGGAACACGTGTTTTTTTGGCACTCTCCTATCTCATGACAGAAAGTGTCCTAGATCAGTGAGATCTGAGAGAGGTAATTCTACTTTGTGGCAGAAATGCTGTTTGGATAACTCAGTCCCAAAGACTAGGAACACAAATCAGCAAGAACTGCCACCTGCCAAATGTTCTGTGTGGTGGGCACAAAGCTCATGGAGGCTATGATATATGAGATGGATTATACTGATGGCCAGCGCCTTAGGAAATTCATCCAAGCCTGTGGACACAAAAACTACTGAACACACAAACAAGAAATCACCAGTGAATCACCAGCTGGTCATACCAGTGCTGCCATGATCCATCTGGTACTGTCAACCACTGATTGAACACCAGATGAAAAAAAATCAGAGTAAGCAAAGGCTTGATCCTAAATGTCTCAGCAAATTCTTAAGACAAAGCATGAGCTGGGGGATGTGGCTCAGACTGATGCGTGTGATATAAATGGTATTGCCCTATCTGAAGGGCCATAGGCTAGTATTTCCATAGGGTGCTAGCTCCTTTGTATGCATTTTTACATTGCTGTACATCAGTAAAACTGGCAGAGTGTGGGGCTTAACAATTCCAAGTATCACATGGAAGACACATCACCTCTAAGATCAAAGAGCCTGAAGAGGAACACTTCTAGACTGCATTCTTCATAATATATAATCTTTAATGATGAAGCAGCAGAATTCCAAATATTGGGTATAATCTAATGTTGATGCAGTGGATTTGTCTGCAAATTGTCTCCTGCCCTTGAGAACAACCTTTGCTCCAATTTATTCAGACAGTGTTCTTCTCCAAGACATTAAGCTTTTCTAGTGTACACTGGGATGTCTAGATTCAGCAACCGGGTGTTAAGATACATGAAAACTAACAGGTGGTGTAGCCATATGAAAAAAGTTGTATACATTTGTGCCTGCAGTGAATCCATTGATGTTGTATCCCAGGACAGAACCACTCCCAATAGCAAGCAGAGTACAAGATAGCTTGTTTTTTCAAAACACACTGGAGCAATTCCTCCAAACACAGGTTTCTAATGCTGATTCCTTTACTGAAGCTTTTTCTGATTGTACCACAGCCTGCTTGTACCTCAGTGCTGCTGTATACTCTCAGATCACAGAGTCAATGATGGCACATACGAATTTTCACATGCAAAAAAAGGAGAAAATTCTGCTTCAATGCTCTGAAGTTGGAAACACTGGTGAAAAAGCTCCAACATATTAGCTGAATTGCTTGAATTGCTTTGCAGTACTGGAGTCAGAAGAAAAATTACTGCACCAGGCAATCTCTGAATCATTTCTTTCAATAACAGCACTAGAAAAAAATGTTTGTCAAGTTGGAGTTCCCCCCAAGCTGAATGACAAAGCAGTATTGTTAGGCACAATGAACTCGATGAGTTAAACCCTCATATGAGTCCAACATTGGAATAGCCATGGCTTAAAATATGTCCCACACAAAGAACCTTCAGTGGCTGCATACGTCACTTCTAGAGTGTAAGAGTACTTTGTAGAGTGTCAGAGGTAAAAAAAAAGAAGCAAGTCTTACACGCCCTATTTCATATATTCTATCTTCAGCTGAAGAGGGAATATTCTTTCAGTGTTCCTTCTTGTGTGTTTTGGGCTTAAATTTTAAAGTGCTATATGCCCCTTCCACGGCTTTGGGCAAGTACATGGGATGTCTTTCCAACCTCTTCCTAGAGCCAGTGGTTCTCCGCTGGCTGTTCCTTTGAGACTGGTTTACAGCCTTTGCTGTTTGGGCAGTATCTTGTGAGTATCTCCGGGGAGCACGAAGGATCCAGTTTGAATGTAAACTGTGTTCGCTTGTGCTGGTAGCAACTGAAAGACAGAAGATAATCTGGCATAAACAGTTTGCCAGTGATATTTTTACATGCACAGTGAGAGAACAGGGTGCGTGCTGGGTCTTTCCTGGAGGTAACACTAAGAAACCAACCCGGTTTCACTGCAGGATGTTGCTTGGGATGGAATTCATCTTATCTAGTATTTCAATGTCTGCAGTGTAAATACGTATGTCAGAGCTAGTCCCTTTATACACACTTCTAGGGCACAGCTAATCTGACCTGTTACAGATATCCACCTTAGCCTAAGACAAGGGAGAGAAATGTCTGTTTCTGTTCACTGATTATACAGGATAGTTGATGAGCTCAGATGGGCACATCCTCATTTAGTTGGGCAATGCCATCATTTCTGATGGAAATGTACCATTGTTTAGCCTAATCTCTAAATTATTTCTTTTTTGCTAGTTGGAGAGAAAACATCCAGCCATTTCTCAATGAGAAAAATGAAAACCAGATGAACAAAATATTATCTTTATATTTTTATGGCTCTCCTCCAAAGACAGCTCGGGGTAGAGATGCAAGGGTGGAATTCAGCCCTGGGCAGAAGGCAAGTACTATTCCAGCACTACACATGCTACATTTGCTCACGTAATGGCTACACATAAAATAGTTGCACCCATTCAACAGAAAACAAGCAATGTGTTGCTGTAGTTTCACATACTGCATGTAATGGTCTTAGATTTGGGAAGCAAAACTTGGAAGAAAACTGTGCCCATTAAATAAGCAAACATGGTCTTACAATGCCACTCCTCCCTCTACCCTCTGCACACCAAAAGTAATCATATTTCCGCTGGTTTATACTGCACCATCAAAATCAACATCCACATTTGGCAGATCCACATCAGGAACTCTCCGCCATTTCTCTGAATCCAGGTCTGCAATAACTGAGTCAAAGAAAGCTATTGCTTCTTTTACATCTGAACTGGACTGTGGGCTTTTTCTCTCCATGGATACCTGTTGATCACACAGGGGGAAAAAAGGGTTAGCTAAAGGTTGGGCACAATGACTTCTTAATGAGCAAACGGTATAAGGAAACTGCAAAAATTGTATTTGATTCCATACTTCAAGCTGTCAGAAAAGGACACAGGTCCAGATTACTCCACAGTTTGTAGTCAGCAAAGAAAGCGGGACAGCAGTCTAACAAACGTCCATCTTGTTACATGCTCAACATCAAACATCTTCCACTTGGGCACTGCTAGCCAGGTGTTATAAAAACCCTCAGAATCCCCGTATCAGGCCATTTAATTAGGTGGCTAAGTGACAGCTGGGCTTTGTGTCCAAATTTATTCTACCTAGCAGTAGGCACCTAATGAGACACACATTAGAAATGTAGTCATGCAGGGTTCCTTCTGTAATTAATGCAGGGCTCGAGTACCTTCAGAAGATGAGTCAGGCCTTAGGTAGGATGAATTCCCCTCTGCAGGCAGCTCTTTCTCTTAGCTGCAGAGGGATTGTGGGGTAACTTGGTTACTAATTTAAGCATTTTATTAAAATGCCTAGATTAGGTGAAATGAATCCAGATCTAAATTGCTAGTCTTTTTGAAATGGAAAAGGACTGTGTGTGCTAAAATATGAGTCATTCAACACTGTGAGAATTCCCACAGGAAAGCCATGGGGTTTAAAATTAGGAACCTGTCTTGATAAAAAAGCAAATGCCTGTCTATAAATGCTGAAGCAGTCATAAAGCCTCGGTTAGCAATTCTGTAGGTCTATGTGGGGTGAACACTTCCTGCAAGGCTCTACCTAATGAAGGGCTGTATATTTTCCCTGCCAGTCCAAGCTAGATGTATTGCCCGGCAGCAATACCAAGTCAGAAAAGTACTACCTTGGGTTTCAAACAAGCAAGCAAAAGCTACATGCCGTATCACATCTCTGAAGGACCAGCTTGCTCCCCATTCTGTGGAGGCAGAGAGATGAGCTAGCTTATTCCCCTCCGTTCATTATGGGTTGATTGACATCTTCACAAGTGCTAAAAGATAACTGCTACCACACATCTACTGAAAATAGTGACTGCTATTATGACTAAGCCCTTATTGGTTAGAAGACATTTTAAATAAATGCCTATGTGCTTCCAGCATCTGACACACCTCTCTATTCTTCTCTCTCACTAGACTCAATTGGAAAATTTTGAATCCACAGTCAACCTGTAGTCCAGGCCCTGGAGATCTTTGGATTAAACGTCCCATGAGGACAGGGTTGTCTGGACAAAGTACCTTCCCATTAATCATGCAGCAGGTAGGAGAAAGAAGTGAATTTCCACTGACAGGTAATTTAACACAGATAGTTAGGGCCAAAACCATTCAAGCCTGTTGATAAGATGAACCTTGCAATCTGTGAACATAAAATTTGTAGTTAGGTGGCAGAGTTCTGGCTGTTCTAGAAGTCTTCTTGACCTTTTCCTAATTGTTGCAAAGCCAGGGCTCTGCAGCTATGACCCTGCCATTTGTGTTGGCAAGAATTACTCATATGGGTGGCATATCCTGCTGATGTTCTTTTCTTTTCCTAAGAGGACGGCTTGCGGAGATAGCGTGCCAGCCAGTACCAGGGCTGTTCATACGTAAGAGCTAGCTGGCCACAGTCAGCTGACAGCCTCAGCTTGTGGGAGATTCACTTGTTTGCCAAACTCAAGTTAAGCTTTTAGCATTGTTCTTAAGTGGTATTTTCAGTGGCAGATCTCAGAAATTCACAAACCTGCATGAACCCTAGTTGTGCAGAATCTATCTCCCAGCCTCCCGGTCCATGGTTTTAGCACCCTTTTGGACTCGTTTTTTCCCACCTGGCTGATGGTTAGTCATGTACTGCTCTGCTACATCACTGTTCAGCTCATCAGAGAACTGGCATGCTGTAAATCTCCACTGCCTCAAGCCACTCTTTGTGTGACAGTGCACAAAGTCTGTTCACAGACTGTATCTATAGCGTTGAGATTCAATTCCTGGCACTCTTCTATATCTCAGTCATTCTCTTTGGATGTTTCCCTGGCCCTAAATAGTCATGTCTTTACAAAATCTATCTTCTCCAGCCCACTGAGCTGAGTATTGTTTCCTACTATTATTCCTAACTTCTGAGAGTCACCGTTCAAAGCATTAAAAAGATGACATAAAGCCCAATAAAACAAAATTTAAAATTCCCACTGAATGAATGGGTATTAGATCAAAATGTAAAATTAAAAAATGTGGCATCTAGCCCTAAACACGTGAGCCTTGTCCTTTGGTTAAGCAATGCCTGCAGCAGAGCTCAGCTTCAGCCATTCTGACATTCTGCTATGGCAGAACATCTAAATGTGGCAATAACTTTTTGGTAAAGTCTACCTGGCCTAATCAGTAAGTCAGCCATGCATCCCTTCTTCCCACCATCCCCATTAGTATCCAGTTTAAAGACTGCACTGGGTAACCTGTGAGTCTTCTGTCAAAGTCCTGTTTGCGGTCGTGTTACCTAAACACATCACACACCTGCTTCAATCCTTTCCTTTGTCCTCACTGAATCAAGTCCAGAGTCGTATTAATGACTGAGCTGTCTAGAGACATGTAATCTATAAACTGCAACCAGGAGGAAGCTTTGCAATGCTTTTCTCTATAGGATACACAGCAATAGTCTGCACCAAGATGATATTTCAGCTGTATTTTGTGGTATCATTACAGTAAAAGGTGAAGAATTATACCATCTCAAAATGACCTGCCAGCTTATTAATTAACAGAGAAAGGAACCCTTAAGAATTCCTCATGCCCTACAGCCTATCAGTAGAGCTTGCACTGGTGTTAAACGTAGCACTGGCAATCTCTCTAGACCAGTCAGAAAAAATCCTATTTGTTTCAATGAATTTACAATTATTTTGTGTAAGTAATTTTATGCCAATAAAAAGGCTGCCAGTAAACCTAGGGATTACTCTGATTGTCAGTCATTAACAGCTATAAATAACCATAGTAGCTTAAGTAGCCTGTCAGAGTATCAAGAGAACAGCTCTCTCTTTCATAACGTGTTTTCAGATACTTCCCATACTCTCATACCTCTTTCCTTCTCCTATTTTCTCTCCCCTCACACAAACATAGACATATACATTTCTTTCCATGATCAGTCATTCATACTTAATTTCACACTACTCAGAAAGAATCTTAAGGTATTTAGCAGCATTTCAAATGATGTAACAGTAAAAAGACAACCAGGTGAGACCAATAAAGCAGAAAATCAACATAGATCGTATAGCTAATTGCTTTATGGTTTAAGACCAAGCACATGGCAAAAGTTCTTAGGAATTACCTTTGAAGACTCTTTGGAAGGAAGTGGAAGAAATGACTTCTTTCCAGTTTTGGATGATTTTCTGGACGTTGGGGAATCTGCAGCCATATGCATGGATTTCAAGTTATTGATGTTGTCAAGATATTTTTTCCTCAAGGCTAACAGATCCTGTAAGTACTTCAAGCAGTCCTGAGTCTTAGCGTACATCCAATCTCTGTCTTCCTCTTTTGGCTGGAAGCAAGAGTCGATGCTGGTTGTACTTCTGCATTTTTTTAGTGGTTCACTAACTTTTTCCTGCTCACCTCCAAGGATGTACATAGAAGTGCTGCGGACCAATCTCACTGCAGAACCTGTGCCATCACAGTAAGGGATGTCATCTGTCACATTTCTTTGGTGGGAGTTGGGGTGAAATATAGAATGGATCTTTTTGAACATAGCGTGTCACTTCCTCACTTTTGTACCTTTTCTGTTTCAATTCCTTAATTTAACCCTAGATCTGGTAATCAGCAGCTGTTACTCTTGCCCTCAGCAGACACACAATTTTGCCACTTACTGTAATGAGGAGAGAAAAAAAAAAAAAAAAACAACTATTGCTGCACAAATTGCTTTCGGTCTAATACATTGTGAAGAGCATGATGGTAACACAGAAGTGTGTTTCCTATTCCATTTGCGTCAGTGAAATAGCTTCATCCTTTCCTCAGTTTAAAATACCGCACAGCAGGTCAAATCTCATGCTTCGACCTTTTATTTGACTGCCGCTCCCCACAAAAAAACATCAGCATCGAGGTAGAAATTCCCTCTTCCACGTTTCCCCCGCGTTGCTCTGTCCCGGCGGTGTCACCCCCGCGGTCCCCGTCACCGCCGCCCGCCGCCGGCCGGCGGGCGCTGTCCGTGGTGCTGAACCGCTCCCGCTCTCCACCGAGCGTCCGCCCGCCTCCCGGCGGCGGGGACCGGCAGCCCGGCAGGCCTCTGCGGGATGCTTTTTTTTTGGAAGAGCTTGTTGAGATCAGCCTCGACAGGGACAAAAGTCTGAGTGGGGGAGAATAGTTTCTGTCGGGTAGAGTTCGGCTGCTGAAAGAAGTGGCTCTGGGTTTCACCCGACAGTAACCAGGAGATGGCTGCAGCTACCTGATACCACAGCACTACTAGGAACAAAGTGGATTCAGATGTCAGGCTCTATTACACTCAATACAAAGATGCCCTGTGTAAGGGATGCTGTAAAATAAAACACGCTTCCAAAGTACTCATCTGGCAAAATATTGCAGACAGAAACCAATGAATTTGTATCTTTCCACATTAGTTCTTCTCCTAGATTAGTGCAGGAACGTTCAATACAATGGTTTTGATGACCAGTTTTTGGCTGAAAGCTGCTGAGAGCATTGACTATTATTGGCATACTCGAGCATTGCTAGTATTTGTGTCTGTGTGACAACATGATGTACACTTTAGAGATAAGTAGATAGCGAATTTGGTCAGTTCTCATGACTAAGACAATCAACAACTTTTTAAAAGCAAGCAGGAATGTCCAGGTTTACCATATTCAAAAGTGTTTTCATAATTCATCCTGCTCAAGCATTGAGTGCTTGAGAAAGTAATTATTTTGAAAGCCAATGGATGTCACCCTGCAGACTCTAGTGAGCAAATTTCTGCTAATGCCACTGGAAGTGCCAATTGAAGGTTTAAGCATCCTAAGAGCTGTAGGATCTCAACAGGAAAGATAGGTTCTATTATAAATTTGTATCCATTCCCTCAGGGACTCTGATTTACTGGGTACCAAACACATACCACAACCATCTTAAAACATGCACTTTGTTCCTTTTACTTATAGCTAAAGTTGAAATGTCCTTATAACATAACTAAAAATTGAGGCAAACTAACTTTTTTGCCACTTTTTCACCACTTTTTCAGCCGTCTAATACTAGCATAGACACGATTCCCACTGCAGCTGAGAGCAGCCTAGAGATTGTTCTGAAATACTTTCAGCTGCTTGAGATCTAGTACTTATATAGAGGTATTCCATTATTGATTATCTCCAAAGTTCTACTCAATTCCTCAGCTAGGTAATAGATTCAGTTGACTTTATGTTAGCATAGACCATTAGAACTATGAAAAAACTTGAGATCTCTCCCTAAAATTACATGTCTGAGATGGAGAAAGTTTCTGGTCATCAATACTAGCATAGAATAATAATAATTCCATCTACAGATTGATTTCATTTTCAGAGCAAAAGGCTATAAGGGGATTTTAATATATTGTCCTGAATGAGTGAGGTAAATATCTGTCAAAGTCGTTCTAGACACTGTGTTTACTAAGTTATGAAAATGAGATTGTTCCAGAATAAACCTATTAAAAATTACTTAGATTTGCTGCAAGGGATACTGGTGTTTGGTTATAGATATGATACATTATCAGTGAGCCTCAGAGAGGCACTCTAAGTGGCCTCATAGTCACAAAACCTGTGATTCAAGAAAATCAGTGGGAGCTCAAGGAATTATTGACAAAGAGTTGAGTCAGTAACGTCAATGGGAACTCCACCAAGCAACTGCTTATAGGATCAGACATTGCCTTTCAATAGCAGATTGATTGCTAAGCTCATCTGGACTTACAAAGAGCTACAGGGCAAAGCAAAAACAAAAAGAAAAAACAAGATTCTGTTCATGAAACCACAGAAAAAGATACATCTGTGAAGAGTAAATCTGATGATGTACACTGTGATTTGAAAAACATTTCATACAGGCCATAGATTTTCTTATCCTGCTTCAACTAAGTACTTAAAACATATGCTGACATCTCACTAATTTAAAAAAAGCTTTCAGGCTCTTAAGAGGGTTCTCAATTTCAAGCATGTTCATTCCCAATTTTTAAAAAAGCTTGCTGGGCCACATTCATTCTGTGCCAACATATGTGTGGTTCCCATTGTTCACAGTGGTGTTAAAATAAGGAAGGATCAATAAATGCATGAGACAATACAGTAGCTGCATTATATACTAGAATTTCATTTGGAGTAATAAAAGGGTCATTCACAATTATTTCAGACGTGAATATTTTATTCTACGCATTGGTTATGGGCAGTGGCAATACACTGTCTTCCTCTCCTATTGTAAAAATTAATATTAATTTGTTTTATTCAGAGTATCTACTGTAATTTAAATAGCTCCATGGATTTAGAAAGTTAAAGGACAAAATAATGGATATATTTAAAGGTCACAAATGTTTCTAGTGTGTTTTGTGAGAAGAGAGATGCCCTATGTCTTTTTAAGATATTTTCCTATAAGGCATTTGCATTGAAACATATTTCCTGAGTAGTGCTTTATTTATTTATAGTCATACTCTGGTCCCTGTGTACCTGTAAGTGTCCCTATTTAAGTAAATAGCAGCGCAATTATAATTCAGCCACCACAGATCACAGGTCTCTTCCCCAGTGTTACTGTTGGGGACTGAATATGCTACCATTATCTAACCAGGCTCTTATTCAAGAATTATTTCCTTCTGCACAAAGGCACTCATTAAATGGCAAATATGGTTGAAGAAGAATATTTAGTCTGCTAATTCAAAGTACCAAATTTACAGGCAGCTATTAAATCATAAATAAAGACTTTCCAAAGAAGGAGCTTGTGAGAAGCAGATCAAATAGACCACACTAATCAAATAAACCACACTAAATATTTAATGGCATCTAAGATTACTAACTTTGACAAGGCAATGCTCATACCTTGTTTGCTCATTTGGCTGCTTGAATCTGACTTCACTTACTCAATGTTTTTTAAGTGACTTTTTTTCTATTACTGCTTTGAATGTTTCTGTTTTCTTTATAGCTAGCAGAGTGATCCGAGTTCCATACACCACCACTCAATCACTCCCCAAACTGCTTTTGTTGTCTAGCCCTGGCATTCTGGCAATTCCTGAGCCATGACAATGGGGTAGGAAAATCAAGTTATAAAATCCAATGTTTGTCTTCTGTTTAACTAAATTAACTACACAGTTGAACAAAACTCCATAAAATCAAATTTATAGATAAATACAATTAGAAGAAAATCACATATCTTTTAAGTTTTTCACAATAACTTATTTGTCAAAATGCATTGTTATCTCTAGAATAACATGATATCATGCATATAAATCTATCTACTTGATAGTTACATTTCACCCAAGTGACTGATACAAAGGAATGTCAAATCATCCTTGAAACAAAGTAAAGCTCTGATGCCAAAGAAGAAAACCTCTGACAAACTATAGATGACAAGGTATTCTTTCTCTATCATAAAGTTGTATCAAGCTGCTGTATCTCATTCAGGATAATATATTTTATTATATTGTAAAAATCAAAGTGAAAACACTTTCTTTGCTTTTAAAGAAAAAAAAATCCACACATAAAATATGTGAGTGGATAGTGAAGTTATTGAGCCTTGTGTTATTTTAGATAATTCAGAAACTGAAGCACAGTTGTCAATCTCTTGAACTCTGCTATGTCTATAGCTACATAAAAGAGTAGATTGTTTGGAGACATGTCAAACAGTCCAAAACAGAGGAAAATAGAACAAACAATTAATCACAACAGGTATCTACACTTTGCTCCCTAGTCCCTTACTGTTTACTACTTTATATGTTCCCTTGAAGTTCTGCAAAGACACACAAAAGAATACACAATCTGCTAGAGATTTAAGAGAAAATCAACAAATGCAGGAATGATGAGACCACAGCTCAATACTGAAGAAAAATAACATCCCAAGGTTTGATATTTGCATATGGTGGCTGTCATGACACTCACTGTTTCAAAGACCACACACACTTGAAAAGATTAGATGGTGGAGCATTCCCAAATCATAGATCAGGTGCTGAATGTCAGTGCTTTTGGTGGTTGGCAAGAAACATCCACTATTAGAGGTGTGATACCACAGGACTTTTATTTTTCATTGACTAAAAGGGAAGATGGAAGAAGAATGGACCTTGTTATCAAGCAAAGAAGAATCCTCAGGAATGGTTGTTTCATCTCTTTCAGCCCAGGAAGGCAACAGCCTGGAGGAGTTCTGCCTCCCCAGAACTGCTATCAGCAACTGCTTGATATTCTTCCTCTTTTGGGAAGTTCTCAAAGTATGGGAAAGGAGAGCAATTCTGATACCATGCATTTGAAATAGCTACGATTGCTTCTCTGAGGCATGAAACTGGAGAAATTAGCTTTCGAAGAGTAAAGATTTTCACTTGAGCTGATTTAGCTGTAAATGCAGTGAAATCTAGATGTGTTGCCCATGTCAGATTTAACGGTGGTCTTTTTTTTTAAGGGTACATGCTTGAGCCATGCTGTCACCTGGGCAACACTGACCTGCAAAACTAGCTGAGTCAGAAAATCGAGGCTGCTATCAGAGGATGAATAGAATTTTTTGTAAATCTGAAGCATCATCTTTCCATCTAATCTAAATTTGAATCTAAGTATTTCCATTTGACTTAGACCCTGCATATTCTCCATAAATTTTCACTGCATGCAAAATTTGCATTCATTGAACAGGTTTTGTTGCAGCATAAGCACTGACTGCGACCAACCAAAGCAGTGACTGCATTCCTATCAGGCATGAGAAGATAAAGAAATGCCATTCATGTACAGAGAAATACTTAGGAAATGATTACACAAATGAGATATCAGGCATTTTTTTTTTTTCAATTTGTTATCCTGGCATCACTGTTGGGAAAAGTTTTGTGTGCATCCTATGACAAAGCAATAAAATGCACTCTAGTGAAACACCCCCTGCTTTAGAGCTATCTCTATAGCTGTTGCCTGGCAGCATTTTCAGAGGGTGAGAGGTTACCACACTTATCCCCTGCTGTATCTAGCCTCCTCTTTCCCTTTGTTTCCTCGAATAACCCTGCTGTCATTAAAAACTCCATCTCTGTGTCAAGCTTGACAAGGGAACTTTGTCTTGTCTTCTGTCACACAGGGTCAAGGGACAACCAGTTGGCCTTGCTTGTTTCATTGGAAGAATTCATGTATTTTTAGTAGAAACACTGTTAGGACCTTTCAAAGCTTTGTTAGTCTTTGTTGAATTAGTTATTGTCTCGCCTCTTGAGTCTTTTGTTCCAAAGATGGCTGAAGAATTATTGTGATGTCTAGCTTGTTGCCTGTCACATCCATCACCCATTGATAAAGTCTTTGCCAGGAAAATGTGATAAATAGCTAAGATTCCTTCATGATAGCTCAATGAGGAATGGATGTTGTAAGCAGCAGTTCTTCAAATTAGTTTATAGAAGACAAACATTTAAATGACCTGTCTGTCTTGATCTTTAACTGCATCATCTGTTTCTCATTCCAATTAAATTCTAATACACTATTTATCCTTCCCACAAAGGAAGTCCATAGGAGGATTTATGAAAGGGGACAGTCTGGATCTTTTGGTAAGTCACAGAGTTGCCAGACCATATCAGTCATCTCCAGGCAAGGCCCACTCACCATACCTACAGCCATTTTCGTAGGCACCTTTGGATCCCTACTTCCCATTTCTATTTCCTTCCTGCTCTGCTAGCCCAATGAAACAGGGCAAAGACTAGTTTAACTGGAGAAGCAAAGAAGGAGCAGTTTCTCTGGGTTATCTGAGAAAGAGAGACTCAGTGCAAGTGAGATATCATATAAGCCCTTTGGCAACTTGCAAAAGTGGACACTTGAGGTGTCCCTGGAGCAGACACTGCTTGCAGTGGGTTCAGAAGTTTTAAGAAACTTTGAGATGGCTCACCAATACTAAAGGAAGTAAGACAAAAACAACCTTTATCTACTCATGTTCTTAAAGCAACCTGAAAAGTCTCAGGAAAGGTACCTGGGTAAGGTTTCAGTCAGGTCAGAAAAAAACACAAGGAGTCATAGGTGCAGGTGGGCAGGTATGCTGAAATGGGTTTGCAGCTTAGCAAGATGTTTGCAGTAATCTGCAAAGCCAAATGACACTTTCCAGGCTAAGCTACTCATTAAATTCACAAAGCTTGCAAGTCAGCTTAAGCTGTGCCTAAAGAAACATGGAGATTTACACCCTGAAATTGGTCAGAACATGTGCCTTTGACCCAAGGTGGGCAAAATACGGAGGTGCTAAATATGTTTTTCTCTGAGACCACCAGGTCAGGCAGGAGGGAAGTGAAGCTAAGTTAACTGAAACAGAAGGAAATATTTATGTGAACTCTGGTGAACTGAAACAGCTGAGTCTTACAGGCCTGTAATCTGGGCATCAGCACAAACTGAAAGGGACCGTCAGAGTGGAAAGGACTGAGGTAGCCAGCAATCTTGTGATTTTTTTTCTAAAACTATTATTAAGAAAAAGCATCTCCAGGAAACTGTGGTAGTTACGAAAGTGCACCGGCCAAAATAACAGATCAAATCATGGCCAGAGCTGGCAGCAAGCAAAGGTCACTGCATTTCTGAGTCAAAACACAGTCAGCAAGGACTTCACAGGGAATCTTTTACACATCCACTGGAGCTAAGCAGATACAACAGGAACATCCACAAGAATTTGCTGCAGTGGAAATGAACTGCAATCTATCATCCATAATTCTTCCTGCATAAAGAGAAATCCAATTGTCTGAAAACATGAGGCAGCAGAAACTGAGTTGATATTTCAATTTAATTCACTTCAGTTCACCTTATTGACTTCAACAGTATGCAGAACACTATCGTTTATCACTCAAGTGTCACTGCTCTTCATTTTTTGCATAGTGAATATGGTTAAGGCTATCGATGTACTTATGAAATATGCACTTAGATTCCTCCACAGTGTGTCTGGATTTGTGCCTGTGAATATCAAGAATTGTTCTGTGGTGGTTGGGTGTTCGGTTGGGGTTTGGTTTTGGGTTGTTTTTTTTTTGGGGAGGGGGGCAGGGGTAAAAGAGGCAGGATAATCTTGCAAAAGGGCACAGGAGCACAGACATCTTTCTTTACAGAGTTCACTGCTGTTGCAGAGACTGTAATGTCATTACAGTTTCCAAGAAGGGCTCTATTTGTTCCACCTCTTTGGCATATCGTTGCGGAAGTGATTATGAGCCAGATTACAGTTCTAAACCATGTGTGAGAAAAAAGATTATCAAGAGCTCTTGACAGGTTGATCACAACCTGCAAAATGTTGTTCTCCTCACCCTCTATGACGGTCACATTTTTTTCTGAAAAATGAAATCTGAAAATATAGATTACCGTGCAGAGACCAAGCTTTGCTTTCTGCCATGCCTGAGGCCATGGTCTGGCCCGGTACAGCCTACTACTGCCAGTACATCTGCAGAATGTCCTGCCTGGCTTTAAGTAAAGGACAACACCCACCCAACTGAACTGTTCTCCCTTCCTGCCTGAGCTACACTGCTCCTCCCAAACCTCGGAGAAGTTGTGGGTTGCCTGGCTTTTTTCCTCCTTTTATTTTCTTGCTCTTCTCCTCAGTTACGGTTTGGAACAAGGAGGATGCTCGCAAGGACCTCAGCCATCCTCATTCCCACGAACTGCTCCTTTTGCACCTTTAAGTTTTACCACTAGATGGAAGCCTTGACCTCCAGAGTTACTCCCTTAGATTCCTGACGATTCAATTGCACACTCGAGCTTCTTGGTGAGCTGTTTATCTACACCGAGTCAGAAACTTAAGTAACAATTCGCTGGGCTCAGGCATTTCTGTAGCTCACTGATTCGTGCATGGTAGGTCTAAACCTCCCAGGTGTGGTGGCATTCTCAGATAAAACTGTAGAGATTATTAGGGCTATGTAAATCTTTACTAATGATATGGAGCTAGATTGGATCGGCCGTGGACAAGCAAAGGGAAGAGAACAGGATCACCGATTCTCATCAGTCTCAGCACAGGGGGGTAGTCACTGGTGGTATATAGTTGGGGTTGCAAAGCCTGCTGAAGGCTATTCCTTTCGGCAGCACTGAGCTCCCCAGCACAGTACTGAGGTCCCAGGACATAACATAAGTAGTGGCTATATACTCTGAGTTTCCTACAATATTTCTGGTTGCAAGCACCACATGAATGAAAAGTGTGTTTTCAATTGTTACTGTACGAAATTTCTCACCAAATACTTCCTATGAATGAATATTTTTTACATCTTATTTCCGAGTGGTTCACTGTGAATTTTTATGCTCAGTGTTTCAAGGTGTTTGGGACATACGGCTCTCATGGGATCATTCTCTGACTGGGGAAGTAGCTCTTAGTAATGGGATATGAATTGCTGAATACTCACAGTTATGAACTCAGAATTTGCTTTTGAAGAAAGCTGATGTTGGCTGTTAGCCAACATCAATGAGATCAATGGGAGACATTTCTGCTCCCGAGTGCCAAGTCAGATGCTGAGAATCTCTACTGTTTTAGCAGACAGCAAATTCATTTCAATATTTAGACAAAGCAAACAGGAAACACAGTTTATAAGAATTTGCTTAGAAACTCAGAAGGCTAGTCCTGAAAAGAATTTCTGATGCTCATGTGTTTTTAGTCCTTACTTTTGCAAGCCTACGGAAAGATCCAGGGGCAAAGGGATGAAGTTCCTTGTTTCTTGCTCTTCAATTATTTTTTGAATAAAATCGCAAAAATCTGATGTAATCTTGCTGTTTATCCCTATGGTTGTTCCCACACACAGTACTACAACTGTTACGTCTGTAGTGTTACTAAACTGCAGAACAGTTTAGATTAGATGGTGTGCACGTCAACCAGTGGCATGTGAGGTTACATCTGCGCAGGTACATCAGATAGCGAAAGGTCGGACCTCTGGCTCTGATGGCAACAGACATACCATGGATTATGTCTACCTAAATAAATTCTTTTTCCTCCCCAGAACATCTGGCTTTGTCTTTAATGCCAGACAGAAAGCTCTCTAGTCTGTGCTGTTGCCCAGATTGTGATGGGTGCTGTTTGATGGAGCACTAGCTGGTGCAAGCTAAAACTGCTGAAAAGCATGTAGCCGGTGTGGACAATCGCAGGCTAGTCATGATTCCATGGTGCCATGGACCTGTTTCATCTACCACTATAGGCATAGCTCTTAAAGTCTAGGCCCTGAGCTGGTATAGATAAGCTAATTCAAAGGATTTACACACATTCAGTGTAATTTACACACTAGCACAGATCAGTACAGGTTAGGAAAAAAAATTCTAAAGATTTGTTTTCATCATAACATACCTGGAAATTTCACATTGCCATTTGCAAATGATTTGTGTGTAACACAGACAGTAAAACCAATCCTCTCATGGGCTTCACAGGCAGCTCTTTTCTCTTGGGCTCTGCTTGGGGTTAGGATTGCACTGTCATTACTCTAGATGTCATTAATCCCTTCTGTTCATTTGAGTCCATCTGTTTCATAGTGCTTCTTGGTTTCATTGGGTGTCCTTTTTGTGGACTGGGGCAGGAAGGGGAAGATGTACCATCTCTGGTAAAGCAATTGCATCGTAACAAGCAATACTATTACCTTATTACAAGAAGGAGAATGCCTTATGCGTATGAGCTAGTCCACACCATAAACATGTTATCTCAGTGGGACAAACTACTTAAAGTCTAAATGTAGTTTGTCTGAACTTCAAAAAGACACTGTAAAAAAATTACTTTTCCTGGAAAATTGTTTGTTTGGTGTTACCACAAGTAACACTGGAGATTATTGTAATTGAAAGGGACGGAAAATCTTGGGCTTGGGCATGGTTTCTTTGCGTACACATTCCCATTCATTCCTTGTGGAGCATACTACATGGGTTAGGGCATGGTCCTGCACCAGCTGGAGTTTCTGGCTCAGATTGCCTCAACTTCGCCATTACAGGATGATAGCTTGAACTAATAATATTCAGCTTGTATACACCTCTTATACAGTAACGAAGAAGGGAAGAAGCTATAGTTGAATGCAGAAAAACCCAACAAAAGCACCAACTGGCCGGAATCATGAGTGGCTGTACTATCTGAAAATACTTTGAATTCGTTTCTGAAACCAAATGCATTCCAGGTTGTTTCACTTAATGTGAAAGCCATTTGGAGAAAAGAAGCAAAAGTTACATTGATAATGGTATCAACACGGAATGAAGGATGATGACACCATATTTCATCACTGCCTTCTGTGGTAGGGCTTGTGTTTATTGAATGGAAAACTGTAAATAATAAATACGTGGTAAGCTTCTATAAATAGCACCTTTTTGTTATACTAATAATTTCCAGTTTTCTGTGATTTGCAGATGCCTTGGATTTTGCAAGCAGAAAATGCACATACACAGAGTGGAGCCTGGCATATGGGAAGAGGTGAGAATGCCAGTCTGATGGTTAAAATTTGAATTACTATTGGATTTGAGTTTTATTTTAATCTATAGTTATAACACAGTCACGTGAACATTCATTTTATGGGCCAAACTGTTTAAACCTTTTCTGCCATTAATGAGCCAGCTGCTGCTGAGACATTCATGAAATTCAGTAGATTCACAATCTGTTCCTTAATCTAATTATTAATAAAGGTGCCCCAGAAAACTTCTTTTGGATTGCTCAATTTTACAAAGTTTAATGTAGTTTTACCAGTCAGAGATATAAGTCAAAGGCTGCACTGGTTCCAATGTCTGATACAATCAGGTTAATGGCATGAAGCCACTGGAGTGCAGAAATGCAGGCAGACTGCTCCGTGCCCAGGAGTCAGAGCCATGGTCATATTTGCCCTTGCTGTCAAAGAGAAGAGAACGGCAGTGACAACTGTGGCTAGAAAGATCTTTCTAGAAATAAAAACTGTCAGGCTCTCCTTGCATTCTCATGCTCGTAGGCAGCTGTCCTACAAAGTACTCCCACTTCCTAGAAATTTCAATAGGTTTTTCTGGGCACGGACAGAGAATTTTTCACAAAAAAAACCCGAACAACTTGGTCTAATGAAAGACATGAAGTGCTGTGCTCCTCAGGTCTGAGTCTTTTCTTATGTAGGCACTAGCATCAGAACATAAGGAGAGAACAGAATGAGGTCTCCCCGCAAATGAGAACTCATCTCAAATGACTTGAACATCCCCAGAAAAGCCCCTAACATGTTAAACTTTTTGCAGCAGTCTTCCTAAGTATAGAAGTTTTCTCCCCATTTTCTTCCTGCACCTTGCCTCCATTTTTGTGTTTTTTTTTTTTCCTAGTTTCTATCAGCCTGCTTCCAAGCTGTGTTTTAGTTCATCTGTAACAAAGTCAATACTGGAATGAGCGACATACTGTCCTCCTTGGCCATTGTTCTGGCTATATAATGGCTTACTTCACTCACCCTTCAAGTTTGTGATCAAGATCAAAGATGCCAAGTTTGATATCATTTCTATACACTCCTCCCACAACTGTTTCTCTTCTACAGTGGTGCAGATACAGGCAATTTCCACCTTGAACAATATCCTCTGTCACATGGACTTGCCTGTGTATTATATGGAAATCATTACTAAGTATTACTGAGAAAGAGCCTAGTTTATATAGACATGAATCCTACTTTCATTAGGGCAGTCAGATTTCAGTTATTTATAGACAGGTTCTAGCTTTTTATTTTCTCATCAGAAAAAAAAATATTACTCTGTCATAATCCTGTTCTTGTTTCATGTGGAAAAGGAGGTGACTAGGAGGGACTAGAAAACAGAGCAGATTAGGTGGAACATTCTCATTAGTGAGAGGAATGATCACCATGCAACCACCCATGCAATAGTCAGATTCTGATTTCTCCCTGGCCCTGAGGGCCACGTTATCCAGTTAGGGATGTGCTATGCTGCATAAGCATGATAAAATCTCAGTCAGAGCCTTAAAGGAGCTAAAGATGCCTGGAGAGGACCCCTTAATATGAACCAGAAGTGCCTTGCAGGTGGAAGGAAGGTATCTGGATATGACACTGCTTGAGTCCAAAAGCAATCTGTGTTCACATGGCACTGCACCCAGTTTCACAACCCTTGTTTCAGATGCACTTGTTACATGAATTCTGTCAGCGTGATTTGGGACTTGAACTGGCAAGTCCACCTGGCTTGGGAACATCCCCACCAGCTCGGGAATCTCAGTACTGTGCTCCATTCCCAGGTATGGACATCCCTTCTGACATCTCCCTTCCACAGGGATGGACGGGGAGACGTCAGACAAGGACCTGTGCCAGCACCACAGGAGAGGAGGTTGCATTAAGGACATTTAATTGTGGAATGGGAAAGGAAGCACTTGATAGTTTTTTAGCACATGGACCTAGGCTCCCACTAAGTGACAAAAGCTAGAGTTGATTTCTAATGCTTTACAAGCAGTCCCCTTCTTCTCTTGCCCATGTGTAGCTTCAAAGCAGTGGAAAAAGAAGTCCATAATTTAAAGAGAGATATTCTTACAAAAGAGCTCTTGAGCTGCTGGAGACTTTTACTATAAATTGAGTGCCTCCAGGAGTCCTGAGGCACACAACTTCTGGAGATTAGAAAACAGAATTGTAAAATGGAATTCAGATAAACACCAGTAGCGCCTCGCCTTCCTTGCAGCTGCTTTCTGTCTGCCCTGGCCACCCTGCCGGAACGGATCGGTGACCCATGAAGATCAATAAAAGATCACACAATAACAGTACACATGCTCACAACTCAGCGTCCCAACAAACTGCTTGTTTGGTCATTGTCATCTAGATCTTAATAATGTAAATTTTCTGGTTGAAGCCATGAAATTTGCCTTGCAAGTACATACAGGGGCTATTGATTTCACTAACTCAAAGCAGTGAAATTAGCTGTTTAAGATACTGCCTACTTGCAAAAAATGTGCTGCCTAGTACATGGAAGGGAACAAATTCCTTTGGAGGTGACTCAGAGGACCTATTTTTCTTCACTGGCTTTGAAAGGAGTCCAGAGAGATAAGTTTCCAGGTGTCTAAACTTCAGCAGTCTGACCACTTGCCCACGAATCTTCTCCAAGAACCTCTGCTACGTGGGAGCGAGGGAGACCTCCCGAAGCACAGCCACAGTCCTCCAGCACCATGTCCCCAGTGCTGTGCAGGGCAGCAGACAGGCAGCCCAGGTCCAAGGGCCTTACTGCAACAGCCGTAGTGACACCCCATCCCCTGTCCCCGAGGCAGGGCGCTCAAAATCAGGGGAGCTCCTTTCTGTGCAAGGGCTTTTTGCCAACCTGCAAAGGAGTTGCAGAGGAGTGAGGGCTGGTCCTAGTACATTTCTTAACTGCATGGAAAAAGGAAAGAAAGCCAAGTTGTAAGTGAGGAGCAGCCCTAAAATTAGCTCAAAAAAACAATGTGATGAATATCATGGAAAGGCTTCCTCTTATAACCAGATCTGTACAAATAGCGAGAAAAGCAAATAGCAATGTCTCTCCGTTACTAAATAAATTACTAAATAAATATTCTGCTGCTGAGGATGCTGTTGGAAGTAGAGCTTGCACTTGACAAATAAAGAGATCAGATTAGCAGCAGGATTCATAGCCTTTTAGATTTACTAACATATGCAAAATAGCAAAGACAACACTCTTACAGCACTTCATCTCTTCACAGCACTGTGTAAACATCACCTAGCCATATACCATAAAGGTCTTTTCCAACCAAATGTTTCTATGATTCTATGATTCTACCTCAACAAACCCCTATATCTTCTCAATGCCCAGAAAGACCTAGCTTTGACCAGACACCTGCTTTGTGGGAAGATTGGCTTCCCTATCTGTCCAGCCTTTTGCCTCCCCTACAAGGTGGCTAGATAGGCTGTGGTCTTCTGTCACTCACACTAGAAGAGAAACCTCTTTACAGCAGATAAATCATTATATAGTTATTGGACTGTAAGACACTGCTATTTTTTGTTGGCTTGTGAAATGATCCAGAGCCCACACTCAGTTCCCTGAGCCATCTAATACCCTTTCCACAGCCCTTGCAAAATTATTCACAAGCTATACCATAAGCTTCCACCATTATCACCCATTAAAATTCTTCCTTACTTACAGAATGTTTAAAAATATGTTATTGTATCATGGCTGATATAATCATGGCTGACAATGTGGGTGGGGAGGAGAATAAGGCTTTTTTGGTCCATTTACTTCTTCCAGTGCCCAAAAGCTTTGCCAAAAATGCAAGAAAGGAAGCAATCACTCAAACAATCCAATAAACATTTTCTTCATGTGGGTGATCTCACAATACAGCAACCACAGAAACTATAATAGTAACTAAAAGAAACTTTTCTACCCCAGATAAATGATCTTATCCCACAAGAAATGTTTGTCTAGCAGAAATAGGCAGTATGCTAAGACAGTTACATTAACTGCAGTTTATTGGTTAGTATTATAAAGCCCCTTCACGAATGAGGAATTTGGAGGCATCTGTTTGTACAGGGGAATACTATCATAAGCCTGGTCACAGTTTCCCTACCACCCATGTGTAGGCTTCTTCTCTAGCAATGAAGAGACGCCACGCAATGTGAATCACCCTGAGGGTGCCTGTCTTTCTCCACTGACTAAGGAAGGCAGATGACTGTCAGCTAAGCTCCTCACCTAACAGTGCTCAGAAGAGTGCCTAATATTAAGCAAAATTCATTCTGTCCAATACCTGTTTGGTATGGTCACTGTTCCCCTGGAATACAAAATGGAGCTGCACACAGGTCTTCACTCAACGAGCTTGCTCCCTGCCTTCATGCATAGACAATTTCCATTCTTCTCTTTCAAATCTTCTTTCAGACAAATAACTTCCTTTAAACTTTTTCCCAGTTGGAGACTTTTCCTCTATCCTTGTATGCTGGGCTGCCGACTAACGCATCTGGCTTTTTTTTACCTATAAGTTAACACTACTAAGTTCTCTGGACAAAGATCTGTTTCTCTCATACATTCAGCACAGAATTCTGAAGAGTGAGAGTGGAAGGAGATGACATAGCCCTTGTTTTTAGCAGTACAGGTTTAACTGTACTCCTGCACTCCTGCATTATAGTAAATATTCTCCAAACTTCAGCTGACATCTGAGGACAACAGGCAGATGCTGCAACTCATAGTAAGAAGTATTTTCGCTGTGGTTTCCTGAGAGCACCAGGAAAAAAGTCCATTTTTGAGGAAGATGAACAAATAGAGTAGGGACCCTGAAGATGAACTAAAGGAGGTCAAGCTGTGGCAGTTAAAAACAAGATACTTGTAAAGAAGTAATCCCCTTAAGGATATGAGCAAAATGAAAGGGCAGAAGATGGCAATTTATATGAAAATTGGAGGAAAATACAGGGATGGTGTAACCTTGGATGGGATAAGAGGATCCTCTGCTTTCCTATTAATCACTCCATCCCTTTCTTGCATGCTTGAGAGCTTCCTTATCCTCTGAAACCAACATTTGAATTAATGGCTCACATTCAGAGCAATAACAGAGATGTAGATTTTGAAGAGTACTCACCATCTGCATTGCCCATGGACAGTAAGCTCTGAAAATCTTGTCAGTTTTATGTGGGAATCTAAACATAGATGTAGATACCTAACTTTAAACGGATAGGCTTGAAAGTGATTGTCTAAATGTAGGATGAGATTTTATTTGATAAATCCCAGGTGAATAAGCTTGGCATCTGAATCATTACTCCATGCACAGGACTTCTGGAGAGCGGTTATGGGAGTGACTTCTGGGCAAGCAGAAGTAACTGGTAAAACTTGTTTCACATTCTTTGAGGAAAGGCAAGTGCTTAAAATCATGTATTTTGCTTCTTCCTTTGACAGCCTTGGAATAGAATTTTTACAAGTTTTCAGACCTTTCTTTTTCTCTTAAGTTTTTCTTAGGTGTTTTTGTGGTTCTTATAGCTACAGCATTATCATGGAAAATAGCTGAAAAGGAACTATTTATGAGATCAGTCCTGCAAATGCAGAATACTGTCCATAGTGCATATTCCAAAAATACTGTGTAGATCCATAACATACTGTGCAGTAATAGGCCATAGTAAATAGTCCCAGAAATGCCAACATGTACACACGCATATAAGGGTATCAAGGATGTATATATTCAAACCGGAATTTAACATTTTTACATAGTAGTGCCATTTGCTGAGCAGATAAAAATAATGAATAGTGTTGCTTTAGAGTTAAGATTAACAGTGCATTTTCAGACAATGAACATAACTGTTTCATTGGTTTCATGCATTTCTATTTTGCCCAGAATCCGTATCTAAACCATTTCATGAAAGTCATGCACCATTTCTTTGAGCATAAACAACATTCCTCGCTCACAGACAAGAACATGCTGATCAGCTTCCCTGAATAGCTAGTTAAAGGAGAGATGATGAATTTATTCCCCATTCTCTGTGGAGCGGCATTTTTTTACGTGCTGACGTGCTGTGATGAGCACTTTATGATGCATAGCTGACTGGCTCTAATACCACTTGATCCTTTATAAATTAAGAGGCAAGAGGCTGCAGCCTATCGTGTAACTCCATTACTGGGATTTGGATTAAGAGTGTCTTGCACATGTTATTGTCTTTCTTTTAGCTGCTACATGTTAGGTGCCTCAAGAATAGCTTTTGGAAACTTTTTTCTCAAGTCATCTTTTTACTGCCCATCTGGGCTCTCTGAAAGGATCTCTTCGGCAGTGAGCTGCATGAGCCCAAGTCTGGGGGAAAATCCAGCGATCAACAGAGAAAAAGAGTAAGTTTAGAAAGAAATGTTTCCATTTCATTTCCATCTGCATTGCAAAACCTGATCCTGGCTACTAGAGTAAATGCTTTTATTTGCATAATTATTTCTAGGTTAATCCTAAAAGATTTTACCTGATATACTGTGGCAGTGACTGTTTTCCCAAGAGATCTGTTACAGTAGGTATAACAGCAAGTACTATAGCAGTTAGGCCTTTTCCTTTCATCTTTGAGAGTTGGTGGGTTTTTAAAGTTTAAAGACAAGCTTGCTTGCTCTTGCATTCTCCTGGGGTATGGGGCTTCCTACTGCAGCGCAACCCTCCTGCCCCGAGTCACACAGCCCCTGTACACCCAGCAGATGGGCCATGTGGAATTTTATGGGAAGGAGTAAAATTAACAGGGAGGAGGGAAATGAGAGTTTAGATCCCCTCCTCCCCTCTGCCACAACAGAGAAGCCAGACTGATGCCATTATTCCAGGGAAATAAGGCAGAGGGCCAGTGGGACTAGGCAGGGCTGTGCAGGGCCAGGCCAAAGCCTGTAGCATGATGGAGAGAAGGTACATTTCAATCTTATTGTCATGGACAGGACCTTCTTCTTCCTGAAAGGCAGAATGTTTAAATCCAGCTGGGTTTCTTTGCACTTGTGGGCAGCTGGGCTTTGGTTTGTGCATCAAATAGCTCAGAGCTAAGAGGTGCAATTAACAACTTTGATAGTTGGACATTGTCTTCTCACGTCTCTTCCATGGTGATTGATGTTGTTACCTTTATTCAAACCTTTTCCCCCATCAGATCAAACCAACATATTCAGAGAGGCTATAACCACCCAGCTGTGTGCAGGATGATACCCATAAATCATGAGAGGCCAGCTCCAGGCAGTAGCACTGCAAGCCCCTAGTGTGGAGGTCTGGGCAGATTCACCAAGAAGCTTTTGCTACATCACAAAACTCTGACTGAGGCATATCAGAGCTGAGGACAACAACCATTAGATGCTCTGTCACCTACACAGTGCAGCTTTCCAGAGGGAATGAAATTAGAGTGTAACTGCTGCCAAGACAGCTATCCTGTTTCATGAAGACTTTTTCCCCATCACTAGCTACGTGACGCTACTAGAATGTGTAGCATTCACAAAATCAGACACATATTCTCATAGTCAAATGGTTACCACAGCCAGACAGAAGTGGGCTAAGTGTACCTACGCTCTGATCCACTTTGTACACTCTTATGATCCCTGGCCTTCTTAAATATCAAAGCTGCATCTTGAGATAAATCAGGGAAGTATCATTAGCAGTTTGCCGTGTCCTCACACTTTTCTTAAACATCTGGTTTTGGCCACTGAACGAGACATGCTGGGCTAGATGGATCTTGGATATGACCTAGTACAACCATTCTTACAGTCTCTAATAAAAGAAGATTGCAGAGCAGCCAGGGATTCTAGGAGGCACCACTGTTTGAAGAGAAGGCACTCACATGCTCCAGTGGTGGGCAGCCATTCAAAACGCTAAGGTAGATGGATGGCAATAAACTCCCGAGATAAGCATATGGCTCCCAAGCTACAGAACGAATTCACAACAAATACTAATGGTCTTAAGCCATTTTATGAACTGCTCACAAAATGCCAGAGCCAGCTATTACATGTCTGAGCTTCTTAAACATCAAACCTATTTTCTTAAAGTTGATTTATACAAGCCAAAAGCAGTTACGTAATTTTCAGTTAAAGCTTGCAGACCACAGAAGTAGCATCCGAATTTTTTTCCTAATAATCCTTTCTGGCTAATGGATTTTTGGGCCAAGTTTCTGCCCTTCATACTTTTATATAGCCCAGTTATAGTGCTGCAACTCTTTCGGTGCAGTTAGAGAACAGAAGCTGAAGTTAAATTGAATCCAGGCTCCTGTGGTCCTGTCCTTTGCCCTGGAGGAGCCATGCACTGCCAGCCATGCTGTTCTGTCCCTCTCTGTTGTCTTGCTGCTGGCATTTGTGCAACCAGGAGTTGAGTCTCTCCAGGAAACTAATTTGGCTGAAGACAAACCACTTCTTTCTTTTGCTGGGCTGNGTCAGATCAGCTCCTTCAAATTCTCCAGGTAGTGTGGAGATGAGGAGGTGGACATGCATGGTCAGGGACAGGAGAGAAGGGCAGAATTTGCAGCCTTGCTTTAGCTGAGTATTAGCTGCTGAGGAGCTCTGCTGCTAGCAAAAGTATGAGAGACCCTGGTTCTGCAGGTCATTGGGTGATGCAGTTTGCAGGTTTAGTTGAGAACTTTAATTTGATCCATAAGTTCTCAGAAAAGGCCACCCTGGTACAATTGGATCAACCAGAAAACTGGGATGGTTTACATTCTTTCAGCAATCTGCCTGCTGTGAGAGGACATTAAAGAATTGCCTGGCCCTTATGTTGGGGCAGAGTGCTTCTCCTCCTTTTAATTCCCAGTGATGTTCTTTCTATGGTTCCTGTACAAGACTCTGCTTTCATTCCTTGCCAGTTTTTAATAGAAGCGCACATTTATATCAAACACAATTTCTCTCTCACACCTGCCTCTCCCCATGCTGATCATCAGCGATGATGCCTCTGAAGCAAAACACTCTTGACTCACAATTCACTGGCAATCATTGCCTCCTAATATTCTCAGCACAGGTAGAGACTTCACATATAAAAGGTTGCTCCTGACATAAGAGAAGGAATATTTTAACATTTCTTCTCTCACCATATCAGTAAAAGGAGTAGTTACAGCCTCAGTCTAATGAGGGAGGGGAAAGGAAGGCTGTACAAAGCCACTGGACACAGAAGCTCCTACCACAGCCAGAGCAAATGGGAGTTTAACATCTCCCTCCACACCAGTAAATCTACTTTTGTTTACAGATATCAGAAGTGGAAACAGAATCAAATATCTTCTAGCAAAAATTATTTCAGTTTTATTTCTGTGATCTACTTCACGTGTTTACCATGGCTTAGATTATGCATAAAACAGGAATTCCAGCTGTTTGCTTGATAAATCAGTTGCTAAAACTCACAACTATAGGATAAAGAGTTTTAGTAAAAACATTTATACCTAACAGGACTATCTGATTGTCAATCTTATAATTAAAAATTTATACCACAGGTAATTCAAAACTGGATTTTTAAAAATGTGGTAGAACAATTAAGAAATAAAATCTCCCTTGGAGATCCAAGAGTGTTTTAAATGTAGCTGCTTTCCAGAGTAAAATGTTTTACTGTCATGACCAGCTGCAAAGGAAAAAAACCTGAAGATCATTTTCCCCTTCAGAAGAGTCTACATGTAAAAGCTGCTATAATGTTTACTGCTGCTGCCATAGGGGTTTAATCCTTCCTCTTTGAACACCAGTGGGTACAGGATTGATGCTTGAAAATAAATGTTTCCTCTGCCTTGTAAAGCACACTGTTTCACAAAAAGCTTCATTTAATAGGAGTTGCCGTGGTTACCATCACAGGAGTGCTTTTGTGAGTATGATGATCATTCACTGAGTATATGTGAAAGGATCAGGATGCTCACCAGAAGCCAGAACTGTCCCTCTGACCTTGTAGAAGTGACACGAAGTCCGTTGTGGGCTTTCCTGGTAAACTTTTCACACATGTGGCACCACATGACACTTGCTAGCACTCCTAAAGTGACAACTGAACAATTTCCACTGCATTTTAATGGATGTGTGCCAATACACAACACTTCCATCAAAGCAGAAACCAAGCAAACACTTGAGCATCACCTAACACCCACTCTGGCTCAAGCGTTCCCTCCCCAACTCAGCAAGCCCACAGAAGACAACTACATTCTCCATCCATCCGCCAGCACAGATCAGGGTAGCCTCTAGCCAAGTGGGCTAAAAGGACATGGAAATATGGGCAAATTTGTAGGTCTACATCCAGCTGTTGAGTTCTTGAAAGCACCTCTCCAGTCCCAATGGTGTCCCAGATGGCCTTGTTTGGATTGTGCTGGTGCACTCTTTCTTGCAGGGCACCAAAGGAGAGGTGTGGTGTAACACCAGCAGCTGGTGACCAGAAAAAGGGGAATTCACCTGCATGACCTCCACATCCCTTCACATAACTGTGGCATGTAGCCCTTGTACACCAGGCTTTCCACATTCAGGGCTGTCCAAACTGGTGCTAAGCTCTTCTAGGTTCCTTCACACCAGCGAGGGCTGGATCAAGATTTGGAGCAAAGGCTCACCTCTTATACTTTATCTGGGATGCCAGTACCGATCAGTCCACTCACAGAGCCTGGGGACTGATTCGTTATTGCTTGGCACAGAGCCACTGCCCTGAAGTCCAAGTCTGGGTGATGATCCTGGCACGTACACGCAGCAAACCCACTGATTACATCCACTGAAAAGATCTGGCTAAATGGGATCATTTGCAATGTAAGGGCAACAGGAATTCCTTCAAGTCCATGACACAGAGTCACCTTGACTTTACATCCCCTGAGAAGGGCCTTCCATTGCCCAGCTTAGTCAAGCCTCCAACTAGACCATTGCACAGAGATGGGGTGCAGCTCTGCTCCCCCTTGTACTCCCATTGAGTTCTGGGCTTCAGGATGATACAGAAAGGGACTCCAAATACTCAAGTTTTTATAGCAGTTGTTACTGAGTGCTAGAAGTTTTCAATAAAAAATTTAATATACTAGAATTCAAGTAAAAAGAGAAATTTGCTTATAAAATACATATTTGCTGCACTGTACCATGAACTGTGGTAGGAGTGTGCATGCTAGGGCTTTCAAATGAAACTTAAAAGAGTGGGACCTGGGAACCAAACTCCCTAAAACTCCACTGAAAACCCTTGCCTCAGTGCTTTGAAGAAACAGATTTTTATTGCATAGTTGTATTTTCCCTCAAAATTGTAGAATTTTAGGAGGTTGGGTGTCTGGCTTGAGACCTACCACAAATGAAACTGACCTCATCATAACCCTTAAAAAAACCCAACAACCCAACAGTCTATGTGAGAAACTGCCACAAATATTTTGGCAACATTTACCAGTCTGAAAGTCAGCCTTTTAGGGCTGACCTAGCATGAAGACTGAACTGCTTGCCAAGCCATAACTCCCCTCCTCCTTCCAAAACTACAATTGTCTCCATTTTTTTTAATCCACAGCCCAGTGTCTTAAGTCCAGTAGTGAATGTTAACAAAGTCTTGACCTGCAGAGTGCTAATTTCCTCTGGGACCACTTAAGGAGAAAACCTTTTCTACAAACGCCAGATCCTGTAAAACGAGAAGTTCATCACTGCAACACCCAAAGTGGGATGGAAAGTGCCAGGAATGGCATCCAGAACCCCTTATTAGGGGTGATATTCTGCCTCCAGAGTCAGGTAGCAGAGGATAGAGACAGCACGATTATAGTCCATTTTGAAAACTTTTAGTTGGGAATGAAAAATCCCATCCTTTAGCGTCTTTGTCTTTTCTTCGTCTACAGTCCTGAATGCTCTGCTAAGCTAGGTCCATGGTCTGTATCTCAAAAACTAGAAGGACTCTTTAATTTATAATATAATGCCAGAAGGAACTGCAGTGGCATCTGTCCGCTTTTTTTTTTTTGGAACTGCACAGAAAGAGGGAGAGATCCAAAATGCTGCATGAAAAGGACTGAATTGAGTACTTTTTTTCCCAGCAGCACAACCTTACCACCAGAATTTCAGTTACATGAAAAGCGACACATTTTTCTCCTCTCTCCCTACCCTACAGTAAAGCTCTGCCACTGTATAGAAAGAAATATAGGGGAGAGGCCAGAAATATCCCATAAGTGATACCAAAATTGGTAGGACATTCACACGGGGCAATGACCAAAACAGCCACTTCTTTTCATTCACTCCTCTTCGGGCTGGAGAGCCAGACTCACACTCTTCTGCTTATACTCCATCCTCACGGCTGGTGCAGGAAAGATGATAGCCCAGCAGGCAGAACTCAGGGAGCAGAAAAGAGATTGAAATTTGAATCCAGGTGTGGATTCATGAGGGAAATCGATGCTTTTGCTTCCTCTTCTGTTTTAGCACACATATGATCTGATGCGGTTCATCTTTCAGTTTTCCACTCTGCCTTTCTTCAGCTCGAGGCTGCAGCTAAGTAAGACGGTTAACCTTGTACAATCTGGACATACTGCACCAGGCACATTTAAAGTTTCCTTTGGAAAGCAGACACCTCCTAATTAGCCATTGTGTAGGACTTATCAGGCTAACAGATTTGAATACAGTCATAAAAATTCACTTTACATCCTCTTTTAAGTACCTTAAGTCCTATTTTAGATCTGGCCCTAGGCAACTAGAAGCAAGAGAACTTTCTGCAGAACTAGCATTGATTTCATGTCCTCAGTGTTAGTTTGGTTTTAACAACAGAGTGGTTTACTTGTTTGGCTTCTTTGAAGATGTCTCCTGATACTTTTGTGTCTGACAGCCTTTGTGACCACTGCTATTAAATGCAATTTAATGAAAGGCTTGAAATTGGGCGAAATTAAACCTAGGAATATTTTCACTCTATCCTTATCTTTAAACCAGTATCACAGCCTCATAAGTATAAGTAAGTAATTAAAACTTAACTTCTGTTTTCAACAAACCCTACAGAGGAGCTAATGTGAAGCACAGGTAACAGAAAATCTAAGTAAAGGCTAGGACTTAACACCTCATTCATTAAAATCTCTGAAATGCTTGGAATTTAATGCAGAGAAGTCTCCTTTTCACCGTAATTATGTGAAAGACCAGAATAAAACAGAGTTAAATGAGGCAAATATATAAAAAAAGAGAGCCTAGAGTTTGTGGTAGCTTTACTTACTATCTTAATTATATATTTCCTTCGAATGTTTCTTTTCCCTCCCTGGGACAGATGGAATAAATTAATCTTAAATGCAGCATAAAATCTATTCCAGATCCTCTCATATGCCAGTGCTTAAACATAACTAACTAGAATAATAAAAGTCAGAGATGGAAAAGATCTGTTAGCTGACCACCTAAAATTTTACATACAGAAATGTATCAATTTAACTAAACCTATTTCTAAATATTTAAGGAGGTTTGGTTACATCTTAAATCAGTTCAACAGTGGCTAGAGTCAATTTATTTCACTTTGAAATCACACTTAGAAGTAAATGGAAGTGACGTGCTTTTAAGCACAGTTGCAGTAACTCAATAAACGCGTGTGTGTAGACGAAGAATCAGAGAGACAGCAAGGTCTGTCCAGTTCTGGTAACACAGACTACCGATACCTCCTTTGGGGGGCTCAGGGTCCCCCACTGCCATGGCAGTTGATGGAGAATAAATATTTACCCGTTCCCAAAATAGAGGCCCAAGCTGGGAATCAAGATATACTGAATGGATGTCTCAGTTTTGCCTCTCTCTGGCCTTGGATGAATCTCTTAACATCATGTTACCTCTGAAAACACGTTAATGCCCCTTATCTGAATATGATGAGTCAAATACGAGCAAGCTGAGAACAAGCTCATGCCACGGTTACTTTCATAGCCAGGCACAGTGTTTTGGTCCCCATCCTAAAAGAAATCATATGCATTTAATTTTGTGAGTAAATTGGTTTAGATGGCAGTTTACCAGTCATGAAGGATAGGAGAGTTTGTTTCTGTACATTCTGAACTACTATGTAGGTGCCCGTACAGGACTGTTCTGTATGAGCACTTTTTATAGCATTTTGTCCAAACTAGCTTTTAGCAACTTGCTGGGGGAGACGGAAGGAGGATTGTAATTAAAGGGGCTTATTCCATACCTAAAGCCTTATATTTATGGTAACGTTTATGTGAAATCCTCCACATAAACTGAAAAATCATTTATACTGCTTTCAAAATGACATGTGTGCAAACCTAGCCAGATATTCAAAACAGATTAAATACCAACTTTCCTATACAATGATTTTTCTCAAATTCTTGATGAATAGTAGAGGCTGAAAGTTTCTTCTAAAGATCCCTGGAGACCCACGGTGGACTGACCTCCTGTGATGCCGAGAGGCCGCAAGACTGCACACGAGCCCAGCGTCTCTCCACGGCAGAGCAGTGGGAATTCATCAGTTTCATAATAAGCATTTCTGGTTTTGGTGCCTGCTTGTTGTTCCTACAATATGCTAACAACACCTTGACAGCTCTTCCCAAGGTGTTCTCCTTTCCTTCGATTTTAGAAGCATCCTACCCACATTCAGATTATTTTAGAGAACCAGGGCCATACGCTATAAGAGACAACAGTGCCATGCACTATAGCCAGCGTGAGCTGAGTAACCTGTTAGATGTTACTATTAATTTGTTACTGTTAATTTGCGCTAGTGTATGCCTGTATACAGCTTAATGTACCACTGGCAAGCATGAATGTATCTTGAAATGAAGGACGTCAATGCCACACAATGTAGACATAGCTAAAAAAGTACGGGTGGCAAACTAAACCAGTTTAACACTCTCATGCCAATGTAAGATTGTCTTGTGCAGTATAGTTTTACATTCTGGTCCATTTTATGTCTCAAATATTGAGATTTTCACTATTTTTCTTCTTTCTTGTAAGTAGTAGAAGAAAATAATTATTTTTAAAAAAACTTTTTTTTTTTTTTTACTTCTGATCACTTTCTGCAAGTGGCCATCTCCTGCAGCTGATAGTAATTTGGTAGTTGGAGAATTTTGAAGAGAAAATGTCAATTCATCAAACCCAATATTTTCCACAAAACATTAATGGAAAGGGTTTCCCAGTTCTGGGCTAGATTTATTTTTTAATTGTCCCACAATATCTGGATTGTCGGGAACACAGAACACCACTTTCCACTTCTGTGCTTGAACCTGATCCAGAAGAGACACAAGTGCTGCTCTCCCAGCTTGGAGACACAAGCTAACAAATCAGTTCTGTCCCCTTCTCTTGTCATCTGCTACAGCCTGAATGACCAAGTGGATTAAAGAAAGACTAATTTTTTGTCTGAGCGAGAGATTGGTTCACACTTATGTGGGTGAATATTTGTATTTATGTAAGTGATGGAGAAACAGAGAGGTGTTCACCTCCAAATACAAAACAGACGGGCACACGTGACATGCACAGAATACAGGGGCTCACCCACAACTTTTTGCTGCACTCTCATGTTATTGAATACGACTGCCCCGCTACCGGTAGGCTTTCCTACATCAGCATTTCTTCACAGACAGCATTCAAAATGCTCCTTTTGCATCACATCACTTTTTGTCATCATTACAGACATTGTCATGGGGTTAGAAAACCATCCCCTGCTTGCTTCTGTGTGTAATTTCAAAATTATTATATTCGATGTAATGAGCGAGTGCCAGGCAGCACTAAGGGAGACAGGAGAAAGCTCAGCACAGTGAAAGACTTCAAATAAAAGGCTGTAACAGCGGCTACTCCAAAAACACATGGGTCGAGAGGATGTCCATCCAACAGGCTCTCTTAACTTCCACTGGATACGGGGCTCCGCACCTCTCAGCCCTTCTTCCAACCGGAAAAACAAACGTGATATGATGAAGGTGCCGAAGTAGTTTCCAAAATACGCCCACCTAAACACGGTGGCCTGTCGACAAGCGTGGATGAAAGGTTTTTCTCTGCGGGACGGGGGTACTTTCAGGGAGCCGGGGGAGCAGGCCCTCTCCTTCCCCCCTCACCGCGCTCCCCCGCGGCAAGAGGGCGGCGTGGGGGGGGC
>VYZW01038373.1:5640-15797 GCA_013401315.1 Balaeniceps rex | reverse complement strand
CACCAAGCTTCTCTATCACTCCCCTCCTCAGCTGGACAGGGGAAGGAAAAAAAAACGATGAAAGGCTCATGGGTCAAGATAAGGACAGGGAGTTCACTCAGCAATTACCATCATGGGCAAAACCGACTTGACTTGGGGAAATTAATTTATTGACAATTAACACCAGAGTAGGATAATGAGAAATAAGAACAAATCTTAAAACACCTTTCCCCACCCCTCCCTTCTTCCTGGGTTCAACTTCACTCCTGATTTTCTCTACCTCCTCTCCCGAAGCGGCGCAGGGGGACGGGGAATGGGGGTTGTGGTCAGTTCACCACTCGTTCTCTCTGCCACTCCATCCTCCTCACACTCTTCCCCTGCTCCAGTGTGTGGTCTCACCCATGGGAGACAGTCCTTCTTGAACTTCTCCAATGTGGGTCCTTCCCACAGGCTACAGTTCTTCATGAACTGCTCCAGTGTGGGTCCCTTCCACAGGGTGCAGTCCTTCAGGAACAGACTGCTCCATTGGGAGTCCTCTGCAGGATCACAGGTTCTGCCAGAAGCTCTGCTCCAGTGTGGGCTTCCCACGGGGTCACAGCCTCCTTCGGGCACATCTACCTGCTCTGGCGTAGGGTCCTCCACAGGTCCTGCCAGGAGCCTGCTCCAGCACGGGCTTCCCACGGGGTCACAGCCTCCTTCGGGCACATCTACCTGCTCTGGCGTAGGGTCCTCCACAGGCTGCAGGTGGATATGTGCTCCACTGTGGACCTCCATGGGCTGAAGAGGGACATCCTGCCTCACCATGGTCTTCACCATGGGCTGCAGAAGAATCTCTGCTCTGGCGCCTGGAGCACCTCCTCCTCCTCCTTCTTCACTGACCCTGGTGTCTGCAGNACCAGTCAAAACATATATTCAAAAGGATCCTAAAAACGACATACAGAAATCTGCTATGTAAAACCAGAATGCTACCCTCCTCAGGGAGGGTATGAGATTACAAAACTGTGGGACATTTTGGTGGTTGACCTTGGCTGGCCACCAGGTACCCACCAAGCTTCTCTATCACTCCCCTCCTCAGCTGGACAGGGGAAGGAAAAAAAAACGATGAAAGGCTCATGGGTCAAGATAAGGACAGGGAGTTCACTCAGCAATTACCATCATGGGCAAAACCGACTTGACTTGGGGAAATTAATTTATTGACAATTAACACCAGAGTAGGATAATGAGAAATAAGAACAAATCTTAAAACACCTTTCCCCACCCCTCCCTTCTTCCTGGGTTCAACTTCACTCCTGATTTTCTCTACCTCCTCTCCCGAAGCGGCGCAGGGGGACGGGGAATGGGGGTTGTGGTCAGTTCACCACTCGTTCTCTCTGCCACTCCATCCTCCTCACACTCTTCCCCTGCTCCAGTGTGTGGTCTCACCCATGGGAGACAGTCCTTCTTGAACTTCTCCAATGTGGGTCCTTCCCACAGGCTACAGTTCTTCATGAACTGCTCCAGTGTGGGTCCCTTCCACAGGGTGCAGTCCTTCAGGAACAGACTGCTCCATTGGGAGTCCTCTGCAGGATCACAGGTTCTGCCAGAAGCTCTGCTCCAGTGTGGGCTTCCCACGGGGTCACAGCCTCCTTCGGGCACATCTACCTGCTCTGGCGTAGGGTCCTCCACAGGTCCTGCCAGGAGCCTGCTCCAGCACGGGCTTCCCACGGGGTCACAGCCTCCTTCGGGCACATCTACCTGCTCTGGCGTAGGGTCCTCCACAGGCTGCAGGTGGATATGTGCTCCACTGTGGACCTCCATGGGCTGAAGAGGGACATCCTGCCTCACCATGGTCTTCACCATGGGCTGCAGAAGAATCTCTGCTCTGGCGCCTGGAGCACCTCCTCCTCCTCCTTCTTCACTGACCCTGGTGTCTGCAGAGTTGTTCCTCTCACATATTCTCACTGCTCTCTTCCGGCTGCAGTTGCACAGTTTTTTTTTCCCCCTTCTTAAATATGTTATCTCAGAGGCGCTACCACCATCGCTGATTGGTTCAGCTTTGGCCAGCGGCAGGTCCATCTTGGAGTCAGCTGGAACTGGCTGTGTCAGACATGAGGGAAGCTTCTGGCATCTTCTCACAGAGCCACCCCTGTAGCCTCCCCACTACCAAAACCTTGCCAGGCAAACTCAATACAGACATATTAATATTTGAATATTCAAATTCTGGGATCTAATTCTTATGAAACATAAACATGGACTTTTTTTTAACACTGATATACAGCAATTAAAGGTGGATACATTGCAATGGAAATATGCATAGCATGAATTTCTGCTTGAACAGAAACAACTGCTTACGTCATGGCATTCAAAACAGATATGCCATACAATAAATGGCATGAAGACTGATCAGTCAGCTTCAGAGAAAGGAGTTGGAGTGAAACTTGGAGTTGACCAAATACATAATCAGGAGGACATCAAATAACAAGATATGCAGCACCTTCCATTTTTCACAGGAATAACTACAATCTAGGAGGTATATTTCATCATCTGTGACAAATGGTAAATTTGCCATTAATAATTAAACTGACATTTAAGTGTTCAGAATTAGCTTTTAACTTAATCTTCTCTGAGATGTATCCATGTATCTCTGTTGTAATTATAGCACATTTGCCTCATTTAATTGATGCTTTTAATCTAAAAGGTTATGTTTTAAAACACATTCCCCTAAAACACATACTAGGAATGAATTATTGGCGAGAGAGCAAAACTGTTCTGAGGAACATAAATCAACAGAGCATTAAAGATACTGGGCAGTGATATTTATTTTAAGATAAAGTAACTAAAAGTTACCTCTGATGATATGTCTAAGCCCTCTAATAAGTGATCTGTTTTCAAAAGTTATGCATATGCAGGTGCTACAGATGACTACTAAGGAAAACCACCACTTCGAAGAAAAAAATATCTGCCAGATACTTACTTTACTCAAATAGAACTGGAGCTAACTCTAATCAAAACCAACTGTAAAAACCTTTCACTGTTCAATCTTACTTAGTTTAGACACTGAGGCGTAGGAAAGTGATTTTCATCATGCTTTTTATAAGTCTTGTTCAAATTCAGTGGGATATAATTCCCAAACCAAGATTCAGTTAAAAATGCAATTTTGGAAATATTGTATCAATAAAATCAGATTAAAATAGTACTACACAGAATCACAGTCTGGTGAGGTTGGAAGGGACCTCTGGCATCATCTAGTCCAACACCCCTGCTCACATAGGGTCAACTAGAGCTGGTTGCCAAGGCCCACGTCAGCTTTTGAATATCTCCAAAGTTGGAGACTCCACACCCTCCCAAGGCAACCTGTTCCAGTGCTTTGTCACCCTCACAGTAAAAAAGTGTTTCGTGATGTTCAGATGGAGCCTCCAGTGTTTCAGTTTGTGTCCATTGCCTCTTGTCCTGTCACTGGGCACCAGTGAAAAGAGCCTGGCTCCATCCTCTCTGCACCCTTCCTTCAGGTATTTGTACATATTAGTAAGATCCCCCTCAGCCTTCTCTCCTCTAGGCTGAACAATCCCAGCTCACCCAGCCTTTCCTTACAGACAAAATGCTCTTAACCATCTTTGTGGCCCTTCACTGGAGTCTTTCCAACATGTCCATGTCTCTCTTGTACTGGGGAGCCCAGAACTGGACACAGTACTCCAGCTGTGGTCTCGCTAGCAGTGAATAAAGGGGAAGGATCACCTTCCTCAACTTGCTGGCAACACTCCTAATGCAGCCGTGGATACCATTAGCCTTGCTTTGTTGCACGGGCACATCGCTGGCTCATGTTCAACTAGGTGTCCACCAGGACCCCCAGGTCCATTTTCTGCAAAGCTGCTTTCCAGCTGATCAGCCCCCAGCATACACTAGTGCCTAAGGTGGTTGTTCCTCCCCAGGTGCAGGACTTTGCACTTCCCCTTATTGAACTGCATGATTGATTCTACTAATGTGCCTCAGTTGTGTGTTGGATAGATTATATATGACATCAATTAAGGGTAAAGGTATGGCTATGGCACTCTGATCGGAATAAGAGGGAGACTCCAATTTCAGTGATAGAATAAAGAATAGGACACTTATATTACCATCTTAGAAATGAACAGAGTACCAAAATCAAATATTATACTAATAAACAGAGAAAGACTGTAGAGATTAGAAAGCCCTTTCACATGCAGAGGAAGAGGTAGATGAATCTTACTCCCCACTATGCTAGGCTGAATTTGTAACTTCAATTCAGCAATAAGAATTTCTTTTTCCCCTTCCTTGGGCATTCTTAGCACTTTACAATTAAGATGAATACTTACTGGATCAGATATCATGCTGTGAATTAAAAAAAAACATTCTGCCTTGTCTACCTAAACTGTGCTACCCCCTGTATGATATTAAATACTACACATTTTCCTCTCCACAAAGATTTAGCAGTGCTCACGAGTAGCCTCTACTACTGCTCACCAGCCTGGCAGATCTAGAAACTTTTCACTTTTAAACACACCCTAGATATTTCAATCTTCTTCTCTAGACAGTTTCAGCGATAAGGGGATACTGAAGTACAGAATGTCTTAATAGGTGTTAAATGAAGCTTTTACACAGAGCATAAGGCTTGAAGAAAGCAACACAGAAAAAAAAATCTGTTTTTACAAGAAGTATTGAACATTACTATAACAAAATAAAACATACCTTTTTTGAAAAAAAAGTATATTTAGAACAATTTAAATTATAGCACTGTGCTAAGTAAAAGGTTGATTGTCTTTCTGAAAGGGGTCAGCTAGCTAAATAGAAACCTGAATGTACTGGCAGGAAGATTTTGACAGATAAGTTTTAGAAACCAAATTGAATAAAATGAATGAACATTCTATATTTAACTGTACTGTCAAAGCCAGGCACTCAAAAAATCACAGGCCAGGCACAATATATCATGAGACTGTTTAAAAAAAATCCAAAACCTCATGAATTTTAAGACATCTTATAGATTGTATTATTTTTGTTTCCCATCTGAATTGAACGCGTAAGAATTATGATCTTGGGATTTTCTCCACAACCTGAAGGGCAAAGGATTAGATAAAATCTTGAGAACTGACAGCATTATGAATCTCTTTACATGTAATGTTTTATATAAAACCTTAGTTCCTATGAACAAGCTAAGAATTTGGTCCAACAAATTTCTTCCAAGAGATGGAGCTTTAAATGAAACACTGAAAAGTGTAGGACTCAGGATAAAATCATAACAGAGGGCATGACAACACTAATTAAAAAAACCCTTGACCTTTTTTTGTGAACCACAGCAGTGTTATAGTATCTAAAGGTTTTACTGAAATCTTGTAAAGAATTAACAGAGAATATTTTTTTTTGTTATTAACATCATGTGAAAACAAATTTTTTGAGCAAAATGAAACCTTTTTTAGGAAAAACAGGTGTTACAAGGGTGATCTAGCAGATAGATTATATACAGTTTTTATTGTCCTCAAGTGGGATTGGGAGAAAAAGTGCAAGGCTTCTTCTTGGAAAACTGCAATATTCAAAAAGGATGTGAGAATTTTGTGCTGAAAAAAAAAGTAGGCTTTTTTACTATGGTCTTAACATCCTACCTTCCAATTTTTTTCCTGAATAACCTAGCTCGTTGTCGTGGTTTAGCCCCAGTCGGCAACTAAGCACCACGCAGCTGCTTGCTCACCCTCCCCCCCCCGCCCCCAGTGGGATGGGGAAGAGAATAGGAAGGGCAAGAGTAAGAAAACCCACGGGTTGAGATAAGAACAGTTTAATAATTGAAATAAAATAATAATAATAGTAATAGTAGTAATAATGATAATAATAATAATAATTGTAATGAAAAGGAGAATGAGAGAGAGAAACAAAACCCAGGGAAAAGAAAACAAGTGATGCAACCGCTCACCACCTGCCAACCGACACCCAGCCAGTCCCCAAGCAGCAATCTCTGCCCGCCGGCTAACTCCCCTCGGTTTATATACTGAGCATGATGTCATATGGTATGGAATAGCCCTTTGGTCAATTTGGATCAACTATCTTGGGCTGTGCCCCCTCCCAACTTCTTGTGCACCTGGCAGAGCATGGGAAGCTGAAAAAGAAAGTCCTTGACTAGCCTAAGCATTACTTAGCAACAACTAAAACATCAGTGTGTTATCAGCATTCTTCTCATACTAAATCCAAAACACAGCACTATGCCAGCTACTAGGAAGAAAAGTAACTCTAACCCAGCTGAAACCAGGACACTCGTTGAAGGTTCTGAACTGCTTTTCTACCATGCCCTGCTTTTTTCTGGAAATAAAACTCAGTGTGCAACAAACCTGCAGTCAAATATTATTTTTTTTCTACTCTAGGAAGAGGAAAACCCTATTGTCAGATAAACATTTTTCTGTTCCTTCTCTGTGAGTATTTCAATTTATTAATTAGATAAGACTGCAATGGAGTTAATTTATTGAATAGTGTAATTCTTTGGAAACAAGATACAGCTGACATTAAAAAAAATAAATAAGCAAAATTCTAGTCTCTGGAAGTCAAATGGCCTTTTCTTGCTAATCATGATAGTAATTGAAATTTTTTGCTACACGATTGTTCAGAAGAACCCCTATGTACACAAGTCCTAAAGAAACCATTTTACATGCAGATCATTGGTCTGGATTTGGCAAGTGAACACTTCACTTGAATTAGTATTGCTATGCAACACAAATGCAGACACTTCTATTCCCTTTCCCTAGACGTTTACAAACCTAATTTGTTCTTTTCTCAGCATATCCTCATAGATCAAATGGTTTTCCTGCTAGTTCTGAACTTTTTCAAGGCAGCTGCTACATTTTAAATGCATATTATTGAAAAGCAGTCACTCCACCTTCCATTTTATCAAACTTGCAATCTCTGGTGAGCTCACCATGGAGACCACACCAAATATGCTAATGATAACAGAGTTTGTTAGTCTTCTGAACTAGTTCAGACACAAACATCTGCTAAATTTAAGTGTAATAAATCTCAGTAAAGTATCAGATGCTCCTCCTACTACTTAAACACACATTCTAAATTTTCAAGATGCAGGGGGAGGGAAAAGTCAGAAGACATGGAAGTTAAGAATGGCATAAAAAAACAACTGTAGTTCCTTAATTATCCATTACTGGATAGCTGTGAGAGATTTTATTTAGGAGAGGCTACCAGTCATCTGAAAAAAGCAAAAGAAATAGGACACAGTAAGAAGATAAAAAGGCTACAAAACAAAGCTGATGTGAAGAGTCTAAATAAGGAGGAAGAACAAGATGGAAGTAAACCACATGTGACAGGAACAGTTCAATCAAAGCTGGAGGAAGTTTTCAGAACAGTGAAATGGCTTTATGTTGAGGTTTGGACTATAACTCTAGTGCTATTTTTTTTTTTCCTGGAAGCAACATACAGAGGTGACATGAAGGGGAAGGGAAAGTACCATCCATCACCTGGTTCCTATAATTCCATGAACTGTAGAAGTGGGCTTTCCCTGCCTATTTTCCATGTTATGCCTTATGTGACTTCATATGTAATCTTTTTTAAACTTTAAATTAGGTATTTATAATAAAATGTATCAATACAAAGCATTGTGAAACTTAAGAGTTAAGCCATTTTTGCTAAGTAGGACTGTGTACTTATTAATTTTAGTGTGCTTCCACAATATTAGAAAATTAATTAGCAATCTGTCCCTTGAAAATATTGAGTTAATGCTTCCAGGAAGTATCAACCTTTAAGAAAATGAGAGCATATTTGTAAGTATGTAGTGATAATTTAGAACATCTACCAATGAAGCCTCTCAAAGGCTTTCCAAGCACTACTAAATTTAGAATCTCTGAAGCCTTCCAGACTACAGAAATATAATTATTCCTGGTTTTAAAACAAAGAGATTAATTGACATACCAAAGTCCTGAAGAAGTCTCAGGCTGGCACGGGGAAACTTAGGTCTCTTTTTGTCCAACTCCTTCACCTTGATTCTTGACTGTCTTAAGAGTATGCAATTCCCACACTCATATCTCTTATCTGCCTGAATAAATTAAATGAATCCTGATTTGTGACAAAAAAAATCTAAGAATTTTCTAAATTGCCCATCAGTAGAACATAAGAACTTCCCAGAAAATGAGACCTGCATAACTTAAAACCCACATGAGCTATACAGTTTTCAGCTCTTCTTCCTACTATGCCCATAAGCAGCTGTGTCTTGATTTCAGGTTTTATTTTCAGTAATTTCAATCTATGTGACAAAACAGACATTAGATGCATAGGAACAAAGAAAAAATGCTAGTATTGCTACCAATCTTAATCTCACTGGTCCTCACAACTATGGGCAATTGCCATAGCTGTTCCCATTAAAAATAGCTTTAATGATGGTGAATGATTATGTATGATATGTTATATTTAATGCCTTAGCTGATGGCTTAATGTGCGAAACCATGTTCTTAGAAGTTTACTCAACTTTGGAACTATTAGAACTAGTCCAGTTTCATGGGCAATTAAAGGTTCTTTGGCAACAGATTCAGGAATCAGGAAAAATAATAAATGTATAAAAGGCTAGATGCAAAGTAAATATTATTGTATATAAGTTATGACCAGTTCTAATTAGGATTAATAAAAAAGATTAATAAAAATATCAATTAATTATTAAATTAATTAAAAATATCTCTTTTGCAAATTCACTGTGTTTTACATTTAGGTATCACAGCTTTAGAGAATGTTAATGTACTTTAGTCGCAGTTTTTGCATTCATACTTTGTAACATAATCAACCTTCACACACTTACTCAGCACTTCTTGAGAATGATACACTTTGATATTTTGTTTAAAATGCTTTAAATTATTTTATATTGAAGAAATAGTCTTTTACTTGCACCAGATACTCCTGCTTTTCTGCAATTATACAAATATTCACAGGAAGATGTATTTATTCATACCAGTGGATCCTTAATTCACTAGATTTTGTAAATAAGCCAAGGTAATATTGGAACTACAGAATCTTCAGCTTGTTGTGGGGTGGCAAAGGCCTGACTGAGTGTTCTTTTACTGACAACAGCATGTGTATGGTACAACTATTATTTTTTTTCCCAACTCATGTTTAATCAGAAATGTTTGCTTGCCGATAGCTTTCCACTGGAGGAGATGAACAGTGGGAACTCAATTATTCAAAGGTCTTCAGATCTCTAAGGACTAGAACCTGAATGCAGATGTCAAGATTTGTTGTCCCAAATCTTCCAGTTCTGGACAAGAAGAGCTCAGGAAGGCTTTCTAAAAACAGGTCAAGTTTTCTACAAGGGAATTGAAAGATTTACATGCCCAGACATACACACAAGTGTTTAACACACAAATAACACATTGAACTTTCTTTTAAAGAACAAATCTTTGACTGCACAAAAAAAAGAATCATGGCTATATGTTTTAATCCATGTTAGTAGAACTATTTAACTCATCCAAATACTACAGACAATGTTTCCCAAACTTTTGATACCTGAGGCACATAATTCTCTGTGTTAAAGTTGATGGCATGTGACAGATCTCCCTGAGTAGTCCTAACTCTGCCCAATACAGCTATGACCAGCTGCTGGACCTGTCATGCATGATATTCTGCTCCCTGGGTCCCTCACTCTTGCCAGGCTATTTAGACTGGTTGCAGGACAGAATGCACTGGCCATCTCACTACACTGGTTTGGAATTTTTACCGTAAGGCATCAGAAAAACAAGTAGGAAAACAAAATTTCTTCACAAACTCAGAGAGAAATTCTGGCCACACTGAAAATAACAAGACCATATCCTTTGACCTCCATTCTTTACAATCTTTGTTACACCTATTGCACGAGTTGAAGCCAAGAGATGACAAGCAAGCATAGCATCCAAGTGAATGAGGAGAAACTATGGTGTATGAATACACAGTGTGAAGTCCAAGAAGTATCGCTGCTTATCTTCTCCTCCTCTCCCTCCATTGGAAGGAGCCCTTGGAATCTAATTTCTGCACCTGATACTGTTTTGGTGCTTTCCATGTCAGAAACTGGAACAAGTTGTCCTCCCTCCCAGCCAGTTCCCTAAATACTAAGCAAAATATTTGTTCTCTTTCTTAATAACCTTTTCTAACTCTATGAATATTAAATTCTTACCTGAACATCAGTATGGTTTCACAAGAGGAATAGACTGAACCTACCTCAGTGTTGGTTATCACCT